>BSBM01000914.1:1800000-2102302 GCA_027924585.1 Larix kaempferi | reverse complement strand
AAACATAATTACTGCAGGAATATTTATATATACACATTTCAAAATAGATGCGGATACTTTTCCTGCATTATATATTCCAATTCCCAGGAAGACTCCTCAGGGCTGTAATGGGTCCATTGGACTTTTACCTGTCTGATGACTCTGTTCCTGAGTATGTTGTGATCCAATATGCAAAGTGGTTGAACCTGTATCTCCCCTTCGGTTCCACCCAAAGAACAGACCAATCAAGCACATGATTATTATCATAAACATACTATTTTCAGTAGTGAAACATGAAATACATTGTGTGTTTTGATTGAAGGAGGTAGTGCTAGCTCGTAAGATACTGATCAAACTCTACAAAGGACCTCAAATGGGCCACAAAATCTAGCAGCTAATTTCTTGTAGTTTCTCATCCGCAAGGAACTTTTCTTGCCTCTAACCTTTAGGAACACCATGTGGCCAACCTGGAATTCTCTATGAGTTCTTCTTTTATCTGCGTAACTATTTTGACAGTTTTGTGCCATCTTAAATTTTGTTTTATCTTGACTAGTCGTCGCTCCATATCGTAAAGCATTTCAGGCCCAATCATTAACATGTCTACTGGTTTGTCCCAATTGATTGGAACATTACATTTTTTACCATATAAAGCTTCAAACGGACTCATTCTCAAAAGATACTTCATGCCATTATTATAAGAGTATTCAACCAAATACAAATTACTCTTCCAATTTTCCTGGTTTGTCCATGACATACATCCTGAGCATGTCTTCGATAACTTGATTTACATGTTCGATTTTCCCATCAGTTTGGGGATGATAAGCTGTGCTAAAATTAAGTTTAGTCCCAAACTCCTTAAATGAGCCTTTCCAAAAATTAGAGGTACATTTCCTGATCTCGATCCGACACAGTGGCTATCGAAATGCCATGTAACCTAGCAAATTCTTCCATATAAATTTCTGTAATTTTAGCTACCTTCAAAATGAATGAACTGGAATAAGATGGGATGATTTGGTTAACTTGTCAACCAATACCATGATAGAATCATGCTGCCCTCGTGGTTCTTGGAAAACTTGTAATAAAATCAATAGTTACTATGTCCCATTTCCACTCTGGAATAGACAAAGGTTGAAGTAAAACAACTCAATATTGATGCTCTGCCCTTGACTCTTTGAAATTCTAAACAACTTGCAATGTAATTAGCCACTTCCTTTTTCATGTTGGCCAATAATAATTTTTCTTTACTGGTGTTAGATTTTTCTGATATCCAGGATGTGTTGCATATGGTACATTATGCATTCCAATCATTATTATTTTCTTCAACTCTTCATTAGTAGGTGCATAAATTCCGTCTTTAAAGTGAAGAATACCATCCTCTTCCAATGCATAATTGCAGAACGTTAACGATTTATTTCCTTCTTGCAATGCTCTTACCACTTGTAGATAAATTTTGTCATTTTTCAATGTTTCAAAAAATCTAATTTGTAATTCAGAATTCCAAGTACTGATGGCCCAAAACATACATCAGTTGACCCCTTCTGCTTAGTGCATCAACTACTCGATTTTATTTTCCTTTTAAATACTTGATTTCGATATTGAACTCACTTAAGAATTCAACCCATCTTGCTTTCCAAGCATTTAGCTGAGGTTGATCAAATAATACTTTAAACTATTGTGATTAGTTCTTAACTCAAACTTACTTCCCAAAAGATAGTTCCTTCCCACATGCGAAGTGCATGAACAATGGTTGCTAGCTCTAAGTCATGAGTAGCGTAGTTTTTCTCTTTCTCCTTTAACTTTCATGACTCATAGAAAATCACATGTCCTTCCTGCATTAGAAATCCACTGATTCCTTCAAGTGATGCATCAGTACATACCAAAAAATTTTTATCCGGGTCTGAAATTTTCAATATAGGTGCGCACGTGAGCAATTCCTTTTAGAAGTTTGAAATTGTTTTCACATTTCTGACTACATGAAAGGTACACCTTTCTTTTGCAAATATGTAATCGGATGGGTTATTTTTGAGAAATCTTTTATAAAATTTCTGTAATAACCAGCCAATCCCATGAATGATCTTACCTAAGAAACATTGCGAGGAGTAGGCCATTCCATAATAGCCTTTACTTTAACTAGGTCCATTGCCACACCTTCTTCAGAAATGATATGGCCCAAGTATAACAACCGTCTTTGGTAGAAAGTGTATTTGCTAAGCTTGGCATACAATTTATTTTCTCTCAAGATTTGTGAAGTAATCTTGATATGTTCTTCATGCTCCTCCTCGGTTTTGGAATATATAAGTATATCATCCAAAAATACTATAATGAACTTATCCGAAAAATATGTGAATACACCATTCATTAAACACATGAATGTAGCTGGAGCATTCGTCAAACCAAAAGGAAGAACTGTAAAATCATAATGCCCATATTTGAGTTCTGAAAGCGGTTTTACATATGTCTTCATCTTTAATGCGTATCTCATGATATCCAGATCTCAAATCTATCTTAGAAAATATTCGCGAGCCTCTAAACTGATAAAAAAGATCATCAATTCTAGGGAGAGGGTACCTATTCTTAATTGTGGCCTTGTTTAACTGCTTGTAGTCCACACATAATCTAAGTGTTCCATACGTCTTTCTTACAAAAATAACCAGAGCACCCCAAGGTGATAAACTAGGTGGTATATACCCCTTCTTAAGTAGCACCTCAAGCTGCATTTGCAATTCTTTTAACTGTGGAGTACCCATTCTGTATAGTGCTTTTGATGCTGGCAGAGTTCAAGGCACCAAATCGATTGTGAAATCGATATCCCTCTTGGGTGGTAACCCGAGAACTTCTTGAAATACATCTTCAAATTCTTTCAACATTGGATATTCATCCAAAATTGATTCTTTTTCAGTAGGCAACTCTTCTACATGAATCGCATACAACTCGCACCTTTTTCTGATGCATTTCTTCATTTGTAAGGCTGAAATATGTATTAAGGATATGGGTCTCGGAAGGCCTCTTATTTCTACATTATTGTCGCCATCATCATTCAAACATGTAATAACTTTATTGTGGCACTCCAACAAAACATATTGTTCCTCTAACAAATCCATTCTGATCAACACATCATAGGATCCAAGAGGAATGATGTCCAAATCTGCATTGGTTTGGTTTCCATTCATTTCAAAACAACAACTTTTGACCATAGTTGTGATCTTCCTCTTCATATGAGTTTCTAACTGAACAATTCTAGGCTTAGACAATTTATGAGTCACCAATTTACACCTTTCAACCAAGTTAGTATTAATATATCTATAAGAAGCTCTCGAATAAATTAAAATAGAAATAGGCACATCTTTTAATTTACCTTCAATCTCGATCATAGAAGATTCATGATCAGCTTGGTGATTATCCAGATACCGAAAGTAGAATCCAGGATGGTTGAGTCTTCAGGGAAAAATAAATCAACACAAGGGAAATGTTGGGGATGTGGTGGTGATCACTTCTTAAACAAATGTCCCGAAAGAATACATAAGGGAACCCGTGTGTATAATATACAAGAAGATTCTATTGTTGGCGATGTTGCATAGATGCGAGGAATGCTTCTAGCAACATCGCCAACAGTAGAAACTTCTTTCATATTATACACACTCATTCCCTTATTTATTCTTTCAAGACATTTGTTTAAGAAGTGATCACCACCACATCCCCAAAATTTCCCTTGGGTTGATTTATTTTTCCGTGAAGACTCAACCATCCTGGATTATTCTTTCGGTAACAGTGGTTTCAAAGAAGTGTAACTGTCCTTCGGCTTAAACCCCTTTTTCCTCTGATCTTGCTTCTCTTTCAGCTTACCTTTTGATCCATAATTATGTGAGAATGAAATGAAAGAGAATATATATATATTCACATACACAGATATATGGAAAGAAACACAGCATACAACAAACTCAGATTCTATTAAATGAATGAAATAGAACAAACTGTAAAATAAAAGCAGCTAGAATGGTGGTACCTATATCTCTGAGAAGAGATGTGGCGGCTATGCTAATTCATGACAAGATGAATACAAATAGAGGCCGAAAGGAACTATTTATCATAAGCATGAGGGAAATAATCCCAAAGATCTGAAACCCTAACCCTCGAAGATGAACCGTCATAACTTTTGTGGCCCCAAGGTGGTTACTTGAACAGTCAACTTCACGGGGTCATAACTTTTGCATACGATCTCCATTTGGGGCGCTCTGTATCCCGTTGGAAAGATCTATCCGAGGACCATAACATAGATGGGCCCCATCAGACTAGTATTTCTCAAAAAATGTCGTTTAGGGCCTCAAAATGGCCCAGAAGTTTGGGACTCAAAAAACTGTAGAAAATTACAAGAAAACTACCAGAATGAAAAAACTGTTTTGAACCAGTGGAATAGGTGGGTGGCCACCTATATCCATCTGGATCACCTTTCCAAACCTTTTGCACTTCCTTCCTATTTTTTCCTTGCTCATACAAGCATCTATCTTTTCTGAAACAGTATTTCAGAGTGCGAGGTTCATCATAAGTAAATCTATATTTATACTATGTAGGAAAGCCACTGATAAAATGTTGTATCTACACCTTTTCATCCTTAATAAACTCAACATAACCCAGCAACTCCAAAAATCTCTTTTCATAGTCCTCCATGGAAATATTTCCCAATTCGTGCTCAAAGAAATCGTGTATTTTTTTGTCATAAAACTGTTGTGATATATATTCTTTCTTGAAAAGTATTTGGAATCTCCTCCAAGAAATCTGCTTCTCATCTAAACTTTCCACTTGTTTGAGATGTTTCCTCCATTTATAATCCTTTCCTTGCAAATTATATATTGCAATCCGCGCTTCTTGGTTTTCTGAGTAGTTATGTAATTGAAAATACTTATTCATTTCCATATGCCATAGTTCTGCAGCGTGACCTAACTTCTCTCCATCAAAGGTTGGAGGTTTTAATTTTCTGAGCTCACTTTCTAACAACACATCATGCTTTCTCTTTCGCTGCTTTCTAGGGTAGTTATGTTGCTGATTACTCTTATTCCCATGAGAAATTTCATTGGACTTGCGGTGGAAATATAATCTCCTTTTTAAGAAAATAAATTTTGTTCCAGAGGTTCAAGAGCTGCAACATGCACTCTGATACAAACTTGTAACGCCCTCTCGCGTTACAATGACTAAACAAACCACACACAATTTTTTTATTATAAAGAATAACATATTTATAAATTAATCACATGCATAATCATTATGCACACAATTGCGGAAGCATAAGTCTATTATAAGACCTATAAACATATCTATAACATGTCTTCAACATTTCAGTATTAGTTTCAAAACTTTTACATACATAATTCATATTATGTTTTATAGTTGAACATTTATTCCTCATTATATTTCACAAATTTTTCACCATAACTCCATTTTAACCATTTTTACCAATTCCTCAAAACTAAGACATTTTCCAGCCATTATTTCCTTCATATTTTTCTAAATGTAACCAAAGAAATACTTTATCACAAAATGCCATCAATTTCCAAAATTTAATTCAGTTTTGGAAATTCTATCTAATGGTTATTATATTGTCAGGGATTCAATTAAAAAAGGGAATTTATTATTTCAATACAGAAAATATGATTTCCCAAAATATAATTCTTTAAAATTTATTTTACCCAAATTATATTTATTATGCACATAAATGCCGCAACCATAATTTCTCAAAGCATACTTGCAGAGATATAATATATAACAGAATACAAATTCAAAACCATGAAATCTCAGTATTACTTTCTCTCAAATTATCATTTAACAGATAAATTATAGAGAATTAGAATTCTGAATATACTTATCTGAGAATTATGTCCTGAAACAAGCAATTGACTACGTGTGAGCGATGCTCCATCCAACCGTAGAACTTGTCGAGCCTGTATTATTTCAGCTCCCAACTCTACCCCCGAACCTAGATCCAGACATTAACGAAAGATAACTGATCAACCCCTTGAGCTCACTCATAGGGACAACGTACAAATAACTGGGAAGTATGAGATAATCTCTACTAGGCACAACCAAAACAACTGTTTCTAACCAATTCCTTGTCAATTCCGCTATTAACCCACGAGAGCTCATTCACAGGCACACAATGATACACTTCACTGCAAGTGTGAGAATTCCACTCGGGGTTCCATGAACAAATTGCCAATTGGCTCATTATTTCAACCAAAGGAAATAGGCTATAAAAACGGGTTGTAAAAAAAGGTTGTAAAAATAGAGTTTTCTTCACCTCCGTGAATTCAAAGTCACACCGTGATACTCTTCATTGTCTGTCACTCAGTTTTTCCTCCTCCCTCGAAATTGCCACTCCTTAGGATTTCGCCCCAGCATTCCTGGAAAACGAGTGTTAACTTTCGGTTTCCCACGTGGCTATCCCAAAGGAACCACATTCCCTCTCTTAATTTTTATTAACAACTTAATTAAAATTAATTAAGTTTTCCCAAAGTTTAATTAATAATATTTAATTATTAATCAATCCCCCATTTCTGTTTGGCTTAGGAACATGGATTTTGGGATTTTAACATAAGGTTTAGAAAACAACTCAACAAGGAGACAAGGTACATAGGTAAACCTTACTGTTGAGATATTGTAACTTCTTAGAATATTATATTTGTACTTTATTATTCCGGAGATGTTTCATTCCTCCGTGAAGATCTTATTGTATATCCAGAGATGTTTATTCCTCCATCGGAATGTGGTAACTTGGGTTATTATACTTCCCTAGTGGGGGTCGGCCCTGTATGTGTTATGTGGGTCAAAGGGTTGTTAGACCACCCTAGTGGGGTCGGCCCAGTCAGTTGTAGTGGGGTGTTTAACCCAGTGGTAAAGTTGGGGCCGACCTAGTTAATATAAAGTACAAGTCGGAGATGTGTATAAATAGAGGAGGTGTGTTCCTCATTATACACACACTTCCCTCACTTGAAATGTAGTGCACTTGTGAGAGAGAGGTCTGCTATGGAGGAGGAGGAGATCATGTATTTTGTTTGCATCTTTGTATATTGTTGGTCATCTATATTGAGGAAGCTTTGCTCGGTTTTCTACCCCATGAGGGTTTCCCAGGATAAATCTGTGTCTCTTGTGTTTATGATGTGCTTGTTGTTTCTTCAGTGATCCTGTATATGCTATTATTGTGAAATGGAATGTAATGCTGATATTTTCTGTCTTAGCATATTGAATCTTAACATGGTATCATAGCTAACCTGAAGGAAGGCAATGTATGGCACTTACGACACTTGCTTCACTTGCGACAATTTGAAGGTTAGGGTTTTATATAGCAAAAACCAGTCATAGTGGAACTTTCACTATAAATCCATTTTGGCGAAGTTTCAGGATATAAAACCTTTACAGGTCGTAGATAACATCCCCAGGTACCTTGTGTCCAAAGGAAACCCTCATATTCGTTGTACTTTGTGAGTTATGATCAGTACAAGTTAGGGTTTCTGCCTCTTCCAGATATGAGTCAAAATCAGGTGACCTGGGAAAAAAGGTCATAACTTGGGCTAGGAAGCTCCAAATGAAATTTCGTAAAATGTGAAAGGTATTAAATAGAATATTCTATCTCAAGAAACTTTTTCAGAGTCCGAAGTTGAACCAGTGACATGTGGCATGCTGTACAAGTTCGCTCTCCTGTTTTATCCCACAAACAGGTCACGTTGCGACACTTGGCATAACACTCTCTCAGAAAATCCAATTGAGGTCAAACCTATCGGGATGGAAAGACGATAGGTCAGGATACCACAGAAAACGTTTTCAGACCCTGTGGATCAAAAAGTTTGGATTTACAGCAAAAAGAATCAAGTACATATTTCTGTCAAAAACAAAATTATTTTTTGAGCACATTCATTCATGGCTTCCAGAATTTAGGGTTTCGGAGAAAGTCAAAATTTTTGGAATCAGATTCCACGGCAGAATGCTACTCAAGAAAATAGAAATTTAGAGACCAAGATCGAATTTTTTGTTTGGGTAGAAGACCGGGCTTGATCAAACCTCAGTTCGGGATTTTGATCGAAAAAGTGGAAAATCAGGGCTTCAGCAAAAGTTGGAATTTTTGAAGTCTGTGACCATGGCTGGAAGCTCTTCATAAAAATAAGAGTTTAGAGCCTTGGATCGAACCTTCTGATTAGACAGATGGGTGGGATACATCAAACCCTAGTTCGGGATCCTGTCGAGAAGATCCAGAAGTTTCAAATTTTTTAGGGGTCAAATTTTGGAGATTTCAAAATTGAAGTATGCAAGTTTGATCAGCTCAACAAGACACATCCTTTCATCCATTCAGAAGTGTGAAAGTCAAAGATTGAATTTTTAGGGTTTCTTTAACAAACCCTAATCAAGCTCCAGATCTAGTTTCAGGTGGAGTTGAGGCTAAGGCCTTACATAAGAAGACTACAAGAAATCTCGACAGGTATGACTTAAGGAGATACAGGTATGTCTTGAAATCAGATTCTTAATTAAGTTCATAATATGTTTGTCTTCATATTATTTAGGTTAGTACAATCTCGATTAATGTTAGAATTGTCTTATCACCCTAATAAAAGTATGAAAGCATGTGAATGATAGAAGACATTCATTGATTAGGGTTATGCACTGTGGTGTTGTATGAGGTTGATGTTGCCTGCTAACAAGATACAGGTACATCACGAAAGACAAATCAAGTTCCATGACCATGACAACATGAAGACAAAGACTCCTCCATAGTATTTGATCACATAAGAAGTTCTACTTACGAGGTATGTATGACTTTGTTCTATTATGCTTAACCTATGAGATATGTAGGTTCCAGTACATGATCTCTAAATCATTAAAGAAAACAAAGAAGATATTGATTAGGTATGTTAGACATAAATAAGTAGGTATACTAAACTAGGTATGTTTTCCTATATCAAGTTAGAATCTTACCTTGTGTTAGGATCCCTTATATAAGTATACTTGGTATGATTGATTATGCTTATTCATAAAGTTAGGAATCAAGGGTTTATGAATATTATGTCTCTTATCCTGATTGATGACTTAACTAACTAGATCAATCAAGAATATGCATGAGTAAAAGAAGACTTCCCTGAAACCTTGAATACTAATGTTTATTATCTATGATCATGGCTATACATATTCAAGATTATAATATACTAATGAATATATGTTTGTGTATGAGATCATGAGGATGACACTAGTGCACACTTGAGCATGTATAGTGGTACAGAATGAATAGAAGTTCAAAATACATATAGAAGATCAAGCGGGAGGCAACCACACAAACATAAAAGATAAGTATTAGAGTTGTTATTTGAAATAATAAATGATATTGCTTGTAATAGGTTGTATGCATATTTGTATTCCTAGAATATATCATGTTGAGTGTAAACATTCATAGAGCATTGAACAATATACCACTAATATGCATATGATTGGTAAGTTGGACAAACATTCCATTGTTGCTTGTCTAGAATGAAATCTCTTTGCTAACATGCTGAGAGTTGTGCACACTCTCGATAGTATGTTCTGGTAGAGATGGAAGGAATCTAGATAGCCACTGTATGCATACAGGATATGGAAAAGTGTTGTGCCAAAGTATTGGTCAAGATAATTTCATAACTATGTAAATGATATTTGTATGCATAATAGGTTATCATGTCAACATGATTTCATGATTATGAAGTATTACTAATCATGTACTTAATTTTGATTTGTAGGAAATATCATGAAGAATGATGAACACCGAACAAGTAATGGATGTTCAACAAGAAGATTTACAAATCAAACAAAATATAGAAGGCTCATGGCTAGAAGATTCTCTTAGAAAGAGGAAGAGAATCATGACGAGATGTTTGCTCGAAGTGGCTAGATAAGACCATTCTCTTAATGGTGTAATTAAAGAAGAAGTGTGAATCAGGTTCTGTATGGGTACCCAGGATCGACAGTCAATTGATGAGCATAATGATCACCATGGGTGATGTGGATCTCAACCTTTGCTACAAGGTTGAATATGGTTTCTATACACAGATGACATGGATGCAAGAAGGAATTCACCACAGAGTTCGAATGATATTGAGGCTCATATCAATAGACCCATATGACAAGAGATGGCATAGATATATGGCTACAGAAATGAAAATGAAAGATCTTAGATTGATGCATTACTTCCTAGGTCTGGAAGTATGGCAAGGCTCAGAAGGAATCTTTCTCAACCAGGGAAAGTATGTCGATAAATATTAAAAGGACTTGATGTGTTGGAATGGCCACTCTCATGGATTCCAACTTGAAGTTGTTAGCGGATGACTCATCAGAGTTAGTGTATATAACTCTGTACAGAAAAATTATTGGGTCATTGATGTATCTAACAAATACTAGGTTAGATATATGCTTTGCTGTGAACACCTTGAGTCTGTATCTAGTGAAAACTAGATGTGTTCACCTGATAGTTGCAAAGCATGTGATGAGGTATCTAAAGGGTATGATAGACTTTGATCTATGTTATCTTGGAGATCATGACTTCAGATGGCTACACAGATGTTGATTGAGCAGAAAGTGTATCAGACAGGAAGAGCACATTGGGAGGATATTATTGTATGAGATCTGCCATGATCTCATGGTTTAGCAGGAAGTAGTCTAGTGTGGCCCTTAGCATAGCTGAAGCAGAATATATATATATAGTTGCTTTCTCTGCTAGTTGTGAAGCGGTACGGCTGTTTGACTTAGAGGTGGACTCAACTGTGATCCTATGTGACAAACAGAGTTGTATCAGGATGGCAGAGAATCCAGTGTTCCATGATAAGTCAAAGCACATAGAGATCTGACATTTCTATATACAAGATATGGTGTGGAAAGGAACTATAAAGTTCGAATTTGTAACAAGTTGCCGATGTACTAACTAAACCTCTACCTCAAGTGAACAAGTTATCGATGTACTAACCAAACCTCTACCTCAAGTAAAGTTTGAGTATTTTCCGAGACAAGCTTGGTGTAGTTCAGAAAGATCCTCCTCGAAAGGGGGAGTGATGTGGTCACTTATGATGAGATTGCTTACATCGACAGTGAGGTCGATGATGTGGATACCTATATTGGTGATGCCGACAGAGAGGTTGGTGGATGGTCCTTAGACATGATCTAAGTTGACGAGGGGATTGCATCATCCTTGAACACATGTTCTAAAAAATCCATAGACATATGTCTCCGAGAAAGAAGAGGGATTGCATCATCCTTGAACACATGTTCTAAAAGGATCCGTAGACATGTGTCTTCGAGAATGAAGTCCTTAGTGGACAAGTGGGGATTGTATCATCCCTGGAATTTAGTCCTAAAGAGAGCTGTAGATATGTGTATTCGAGAATGAAGTCCTTAGTGGACAAGTGGGGATTGTGTCATCCTTGGACTTCAGTCCTAAAGAGAGTCGTAGACATGTGTCTTCGAGAATGAAGTCCTTAGTGGACAAGTGGGGATTCTATCATCCCTAGACTTCAGTCCTAAAGAGAGCCGTAGACATGTGTCTTCGAGAATGAAGTCATTATTGGACAAGTGGGGATTGTATCATCCCTGGACTTCAATCCTAAAGAGAGCCGTAGACATATGTCTCCAAGAATGAAGTCCCTAGTGGAAGTGATAGGACTACATCGTCCCTAAGCGCTTAGTTCAAAATGTATGTGTGTGGATTAAATCATCCTTGGACATAGTGCTAAATGAATGTGTGTGGATTAAATCATCCTTGGACATAGTCCTAAATGAATGGTGTGGATTAAATCATCCTTGGACATAGTCCTAAATGAATGGTAAGGATTAATCATCCTTAGACCGTAAATCCCGTAATTCCGAAAGGAAGGATTGTCTTAAAAGAGATTGAGTATGGATTAATCATCCTTAGACCATAAATCTCGTAATTCCGAAAGGAAGGATTGTCTTAAAAGAGATTGAGTATGGATTAATCATCCTTAGACCGTAAATCCCGTAATTTCGAAAGGAAGGATTGTCCTAAAAGAGATTGAGTATGGATTAATCATCCTTTGACCGTAAATCCCGTAATTCCAAAAGGAAGGATTGTATTAAAAGAGATTGAGTATGGATTAATCATCCTTAGACCGTAAATCTCAAAAGGAAGGATAGTCTTAAACATGATTGTGATGAGATGATCCTGTAATTCCAAAAGGAAGGATCATGTGTATTGCAGAGTATGCTGCTATTGTGTATACTTGACTGATGATGATACTTGTATTGATGAGGATACTTGTATTGATATTGATGATATGTATTGATGTATACTTGTATTGATGAGGATACTTGTATTGCTGTATGTATACTTGTATTGATGAGGATACTTGTATTGATGATATGTATACTTGTATTGATGAGGATACTTGTATTGATGATATGTATACTTGTATTGATGAGGATACTTGTATTAATGATGTGTATACTTGTATTGGTGTGGATACTAATACTGATGATCTAGATGACGATACTGATGATCATGTGATGACGATGCTGCTGATCGTGATGATCTAGATGACGATGCTGATGATCGCGTGATGACAATGCTGCTGATCGTGATGGTCTAGATGATGATGCTGATGATCGTGTGATGACGATGCTGATGATTGTGTGATGACGATGCCGATGATCGTGTGATGATGATGCTGATGCTGATGATCGTGTGATGACGATGTTGATGATCGTGAGGATCCAGATGTTGATGTCGCTGTAGTTGTTCGAGTGCTGCAGAAGATAAAGACTCAGTACTGAAGATGTTGATGTTCCAGTAACTGCTTGAGTTACTCATGATGTTGAGAAAGCTTCCAATGATTTATAGATGTATCATGTATGATGTTTATGACTCCTTGCTTGTGCAGATGCTGTTATAATATCCTTCTCGTTAAGGGGGAGTGTTGAGATATTGTAACTTCTTAGAATATTATATTTGTACTTTATTATTCCGGAGATGTTTCATTCCTCTGTGAAGATCTTATTGTATATCCGAAGATGTTTATTCCTCCGTCGGAATGTGGTAACTTGGGTTATTATACTTCCCTAGTGGGGGTTGACCCTGTATGTGTTATGTGGGTCAAAGGGTTGTTAGACCACCCTAGTGGGGTTGGCCCAGTCAGTTGTAGTGGGGTGTTTAACCCAGTGGTAAATTTGGGGCCAACCTAGTTAATATAAAGTACAAGTCGGAGATGTGTATAAATAGAGGAGGTGTGTTCCTCATTATACACACACTTCCCTTACTTGAAATGTAGCGCACTTGTGACAGATAGGTTTGCTATGGAGGAGGAGGAGATCATGTCTTTGGTTTGCATCTTTGTATATTGTTGGTCATCTATATTGAAGAAGCTTTGCTGGGTTTTCTACCCCATGAGGGTTTCCTAGGATAAATCTGTGTCTCTTGCGTTTATGCTGTGCTTGTTGTTTCTTCAGTGATCTTGTATATGCTATTATTGTGAAATGGAATGTAATGCTGATATTTTCTGTCTTAGCATATTGAATCTTAACACTTACCCCCTCACAAACCTCAGTTAATATCTGGATCTCCTCTTTAGTGTATTGGTCACCACACAGCTACCTGAAAATTTTATATTAAAATAATAAACATGCTATGTACATACTTCATAGAAAAAATGTTTAGAATGCAGTATGAGTTATAAATCTGGGCTAGGAGTATTACAGAAAGTGTCCTTTTAACCTAACCTACTTGAATTCTTTTGAACTATGTTTATTTGTTTTGAACTTATTTTATATAAATATATCCTATGCTAACTATGCTTACACCTTTGGTGCTACATGCTTAATGGTAGGTAAGATTTGTTCGATCTTTTCTTAGTCTAACATGGAAGGCTCATAGAGTTTCAAATTTTCTACATTTACTACATTTTAAATGTAGATATATGAAGGTAGAGTGAGTCTATATGCATTAAAATCTACCTACTCCAACACTTTGAATAGATCACACTATAAATATTTAATATTCTTATTAGGACCCTACAACCTTTCATTGTTCAAATGCAACTAGGCTTGATCAACAATGTTGAATTCCTTTTCAATTTTATGTTGGTTATGCTGAGTCTTGTACTTTTGATGTGATTTATTCCATGCCTCTCATGCTTTCAAATCGATATACTTAATCTTATCAATAAATTTTTCAACATTTAATTCTTCTCTTGTTGTGTCTTCCCTTATTCATCCTTGGATTCCATATATAACATAGAAACCCCAAGGTGGACAACATCGAATGCAAATTTCAAAAGGGGACTTGCCAATGGAAATGTTGATTGCTATATTATAAGAGTGTCAAATATAAATTAAATTTTGATAATATGTATGTGGATGATTTTTTTGGTAACCTTAAACTTAAACCAATATCCTATTCCTAATTCTAATTGACCATCCATTTAGAATCTGTCCATATTCTATCAAAGTGTACTCTAAAAAGTAAAAAGTATTCAGAAATTTGGTATCTCTCAGATGATTCTTCTTGTTGTCCCAAAGTGCACTTAATTTTAATTTTTTTTTCAAAGAACATGATTATTGAATATTATCCCTTAATAGTCTTTTTATAAGACATCACAATGCACAACCTACTAAACATGTCCAATACTACAAAAATCCGTTGTGCCTAATTCATATTTTGGGGTTTGCTAAAACAACAAAGCATGCATACTATGATAAACTAAGCCACATCTTCTTTCATTTTGGTGGTATACACATCCTTATGTAAGTTAACCACCTACAACTTTGTAGGTATAAGTTTCTCTAATAAGTTACAATATTACGGTCACAAATTCAAAAGAATAGTATAAGTTTCTCTAATAAGTTACAATATTACGGTCACAAATTCAAAAGAATAACTGAGAAGAACAAGAAACGGACGGACTACTGAACCAACCAGAGGAACACTACGGAGATGATGGACTAGTCAGCAGGAGCCAAATGCCGAAGTCGAAGCTTCTAATCACGAAATCCGTCAAGAAAATAAAGAAATATCTGGGGAACCTGAACTATATATTCAAGAAATTGAAGAAGCTATATTAAATTCGGGGTTCATCTCTGCGTCTTCAGATTCAACCTCATCTCATCTTACTGGTTCCAATTTAACCATGAATTCCTCATCATGACAAAATATGTTCTTCCACAACGTCGCATGAAAATTGTAAAGAGGTCGCAGAAATCAGCGAAGATCTAATGGAAATATTTTTGCTAGTGGTCAATACTATTCCGGCAGATTCAACAAGAAACAAGAATCTAGACTATATTGGCTGAAATCAATTAGAAAATATTTACTGATGCAGCATTTTTTTCCTAATTAGAAAATATTTCCTGATGTAGAAAATATATATTTATTAAATAGTATTTGTTTTATGTTTATACTAATTCTTTTAATGTTTGTATTAATTCAATCTTGATTAAGATTTAAATAAACTTAATTTAAGTGGTTGTTAAAAAAAGATATGTTTATTAAATAGTATTTGTTTTATGTTTATATTAATTAGTTTAATATTTATATTAATTCATGGCACTTAACTTGTGAATTATTGGTGTTCACCTGCCACAAATTAAGTGGTTGTACTAGTTGGTATGAGACTAATAAGAGGAGAAAACGACAGAGAGAAATGGCATGACGATGCTCCAATAAGGTTCAAGGTCAATCAAGTTCTCTTTATTAAAACACATTTGAATCAAGCCATCGTGGTCGGCTCTGTGTGGTCCAAAACTACCATGGTTTCATACGGAGGGCGAGGCAAAGTCTCAAGAAGCTTGAAAGCCATAAAACCTCCTACAATTCCTGTAAGGCCGAAGCACACGAGCTGAAAACGTAGATTGAAGAAACACAACTTTGAATTTCTGGTTGCAGACGAGATCCCATACAAAAGCATCATGTCATTGGGAAACAATCATTTCTCCCAACCATCAAAACTATTGTTTACTACTACTTTTTTATAAACATTTATTACGTTGTATATTTTTATTCAAATTAAATATATAAAATATAAAAAAAATATTTATGTTGTATATTTTTATTCAAATTAAATATATGAGATATAAAAACAAAGAGAGACAAATATATCATGTTCCCTCTCTATTAACCAAGAAATATATATATTTATAAGTTGGAGAGTCACTTCCGTAACGAACTCTATTTAACAATATGGGTTTAAAAAAATAAAATTGTTCACTTTAAACTCGCACTATGGGTTTAAAAAAAAAAAATTGTTCACTTTAAACTCGCAGTTGATTGAACATAAACATTATATTTAATTCTTGTTTTTTATGTTTATCTTCTTATTGAGTTTTATTCTTGTTTTTAATGTTTATATTCTTATATAATCTTACATTCTCCATTTTGTTGTCTTGGTTTTCTTGTGATTCATTTCTTCATCTTCATTTATGTCTTCGTATGATTGGGTTTCATTTGGCTTGATCATCATTGATCCTCTTTCTTTGTTCACAATATTTATGTTATATTATTGTTTTGATGGTGTCATTTTATTTTATTTGCTTTCCTTATCATAAACAATTAAATAATAATGTGTTTTTTTGCTTACCTTCAACTATTACAATTCATCAAGTGATTTCAATGTATGATCAAACAGACATTAATCACATGATTTTTGGTTGATCATGAACCTTTTTATATTTTGACAAGTGATTTTGTTTTGACATAAAACTTGCATTAAGTTTTAGAGCACCACGAAATTTTCACTCTAAGTGGTTTCGGCGAGGGTATTTTTTAAGGAATATAATATTATACTTAAGTATACTATTCTAGGCGATTATGTTGGATTGAAAAAAACATATATATAAATAGGTAGGCAAATATTAATTATGAAACATACAATTTACTACTGAAATTTGTAAATTTTCGCTAATATTATGATAAAAAACATATTTTATGTAAATATAGGCTATATTAGAGACTAAAAATGACCAAATAGAGAATTTATTTTTTGAAAAAAAACCCAAAAAATATCCAATTGGCGAAATTTCACCCCTAAAAATTTCCATGGTTTCGGCTTACCAAGAACTTTGCACTACAAAGTGTTTTTTAAAGCTACATGAACTTTTCACCACAAGTGGTTTTGGCTTACCATGAAACTTGCACTATTAAATGGTTTTTAGAGAAACAGGAAATTTTCGCCATAGCATGTGGCATCTAAAAATTGATTTACAATGCCCACACTCATTGGGGATTTCTTCACTATGGGCTTCATCTTAGAAACTTTCGCTTCTTCCTTTTGTTTCTATATAAAACTAAGTATTGAGGTCCATATAAAAATAAATTCATTTATTGAGATACATGAGTGGCATCCATTGTACTCACTATTTCTCTAGAAAAACCTTTTCACTTACAGAGTTCATTGACATGTTAGACTCCCCCATAATCATAACTTGGTTCCAACCATATATTATTTTTTATTACTTCAATCATTCCCACTGTGCAATTAAAGATTCAACATCAAATTAACATATGTGTACACAGTACCCATCCAAGTGGTTCTTCCCACAACTTGATCCTACTTCCTCTATGCATGATAGGGATAACTCAATGTGCTATCGCACTACAATATATATGCCTATATCAAACAGATTGCAGCAAACCTAAGGAATTCAACCTAATTCTAGCATTTGATGTTCCTTGTTAGAGAAGTTTGTTCTAACAATGAAATTATATTGAGTTATCTAAACTCAATATTGATAGCTTTTTCCTTGACCATGACATAAATTCATGTGTGTTATTTACCACCAAAAAATGCAGTTGATACTCTCCTTGCAATTACAACATCCTCATCCTCTAATGGAAAATAATAACCTCCCAATTACGTTTTCAATACTTTCTCTAAGGGTTTGTGCACAAATTGAGGGACCCTTTAGGTGCAATTCTACACCTAAATATGCATGTTTTTCACCGCTCTTTACAACATGACATACATTACCATTATTGACAAAATTTTAGGCATAGATAGAATTTTTTATCCAGATTCCAAATATGTAATTCTAAAAAAAAAATATTGAGATTTTCTATTTATTTCATAATTTTCTTGTTTCATCACTCTGTTGGTCAAAAAACATACTGTTAGTGTTTATTCCGTAACTTTTTCATTTTACAACCATTTAAAAAAAACATTGTGTGCTGCACTAGAAGACATTGACCTCTACATGCTATAAAAAATCCAAGTCGAAATAACTGCATTAAGACATTCAAAGGCTGCACCCACATTTGAGGTATTGCTCTCGAGGTTTGATCACTTACATAATTCAAAAAAAATTAAAAATTAAACATTTAATTTTGGAAAAATAGCACTGCACTAGTGCTACGGGTTCTATACATGTCTACCAATTTTTGTATCTCGAAACCATCATTTAGGCATTGAAAGGCTACACCCACAAAAACATATACCTTATAATTTGTCAAAAAAATAAAAAGTGTTTGTTAGAAAACATGAAATTTGACATAGTTATGTAAACTTTCAATACTTAAAACTTATATATTCAGAAATGTGACTCAATTTCCCACGTTGTTTCATCTTTTTTACTTGATGCAAGTTATCTTGTGTAAGAATGCCAAAAAAAGCAAGTAAGTTTACGGATGCCTAATTTTTCATTTTTTTATTGCATCTAACGCGCCAAAAGTGACCCTCATTAGCTTGCACATGCCCCTAAGCATATATTTTGAAGACTCATTTCTTTCAACAAAGGTATTCCCTGCTGAACATCCTCCAATGACATCAAAGACCTATCATGCATGAAGATAAGAAATACTCTATTGCATTCTCATCACAAGTATCCCTTACTTCCAATTTTCATCCTTGTAGATATTCTCGAGCTATAATGAACTTCCACTTTTCTCTAGATTTCTATCCCAAATTTTCTTCATTGTGTTTCTTGAAAAACATTCCTTCAACTTGCATCTATTTATCATGAACAAACTACAACAAAATGTAGTGTCAAATTACTTGCTTCACATTGCTCACTACCTACAAAGAAAGAAAAAAAATATGATAGGGACATGGAAACCCCATAATTATTTCATGTTCTTTAACATGTATATGCATGATTACAACTACAACATCTTCATTATTTTCTTCCATGATGCTCACCAAATACATACTCAAAATGCTTACAATATACGTTGTCATCACAACAACTTGGAAACTACATATCTCAATATTTACAACTGTCAACATGTTCACAATACCATGGTATTTGCACACACTTCATCCTCCAAACAATTGGAGTAGATTCTTCATGTAACATCTTGTTATGAGTGTTACATTTCTCTTTTACCAATTTACAAATATGTTAAAATAAATTTCATCATTCATTACTTTTCTCACTTGTGTTCCTCCATTTTTTATTTTTTTAGAATAGCATTAATGACTACCAACTTTCCATTTTGATTATTCACTAATTATAATATTTATTTCAATTTCATTATCAAACTACTTGAGCCAATTATTTGTATTTGTACATTCTTTCACTAACCAAGGATTTCTTGTCTTTGTCTACATCACAACGTATATCTCTTCAAACTTCACCTTAACCTTGATGACCATACGCATTGACATTGGATAGAATGTAAGGTAATGCTAACCATGCACCCTAAGCATTCCTCTAGTTTTTGGAATCGATTTGCTTCACTTTTCTTTGTCCAACTATGTTTCTTCTTGCTATAAGCAGTGCCTTTAAAAAACAACATTTTTGATGGGTTTTCCCATGCACAAAATCTCAACTAGCCCTTTGCTCAATTTCTTTGATTCCTTTTACTTTTCACCTTCACAACCTTTGGTGAGTCCATGGATAATTCAAGGCCATTTTATGATGTTTTCTTTTAATCCTTTCCTTTTTTCTTTCAAATTCAAATAAAAAACCTCACATTAGTAATATGTACTCATTCCAATAAGAGGGACAACTAATGAAGAAGCATCGAGTTGAGGCTATCAAATGTGACTCATTGAAGGTTAGTCATTGGATCTGGAAACTGAAAGTGCGAGTTGAAGGTTTTGATGAAGGACGCATTTTCATCATATCATAACTTGATGTATGAGAGGAATTATAGCAGAGGATTGCACTGATTGAGTATTTGTGAGAGGCTGAAGTGACAAAACAAAATATCATATTGGGAGAGCTATATTGGAATTTGGAGCATTAGAATATTGCATTAAAGATAGGATTTTGGGAAGTATGATATGAGAGAGTTGATAATTTGAAACCGATGAAGTTGAGGGGTCAATAAAGAAGGAACCCGATAATAGAGAGGGTTTGAGGGCTGAGCAATTTATGAAAATTTAGTACAATTTTTACATAATTTATTGAAGTATTTTGATGGCCATCAACTGCATGATTGAGGCCTGGTTTTGCCTAAGGGTTGAATATATTAACATGATTTCTCATTTAATTTTATTAAGTTTGAAAATACAATTGATTTAATGAACCAGGGAGGTGAAGGTGCACAAAGTGTAAGGAAAATTTTGGAGAGGAAAGGTGGTGGAGAAGATTCTAAAGGAATCTCTTAAAAAAATATAAAGGGATGAGGATGAAGAGAAACAATGGTAGAGAGCAAAAAGAGAGATGGAAAACAAAATTCTGGCAAGAAAGGAAAAGAAGAGCTATTTTTGAAATATAGTTTGAGTTTAAAATCCACTTGATACTGAGAATAGGTGTTGAGATATTGAGACTCCATGTTTGGGAGCACATTGTAATTGTACAATTGAGTTTAATGAAAATGATAAATTTCCTGAGTCTCTATGTTGTTCTAATTCATTTGTTGTTTGTCTGTTAGGAACTCGTGTCAACCCTTCTCTTTACTTTGTTAGTATGTTGTTGTTGGATGTATATTCTTTGTAAGTCGTCCCGTAGTATTTGTTGATCCATAGTTTGTATTATCCCATGGTATTGACCCATAGTATTGGACGCCTATGCTTTGTAAGTCGTCCCGTAGTATTATATGTTCCATGGTATTGACCCATAGTATTGGGAATAGACTTAGTATATAAATGTGTGTTGAGGCCAATGAAGGCACTGGGAAGTTATTTGTATTGAGATTTCTCAAAGGAGGTTTCCCACTCGAAGTGAACCATGATAAATAAAATATTCTATGATCTAATATATCATGCATTTGATCAATTAATTGTTGCACATTCCTCACATTTGGTATCAGAGTACTTTCTTCGGCTCGTTGGGTGGAATTTCAACCAATTTTTTTCTTGCATCTGTCGCAAGTTTGGATCTGGGAATAATCCCTATCCTCTTAACTGTGGGAATTACTTTGGCATAATCCCTAAAAATCATTGTGAGGAGTACCACAAGAACCCTGAAGTAGTTGGCCCATTGAGAGGACCTGCCAGCGAAAACGACAATGACCTCTACCTGATTAACTAGTTCACACCCGTGAGGTAAACCAAGAGCTGTCGTTTGTGGAAAAGTAGTTATCGGTTTTACCTAAGCTGTGCAGTGAGGGGTACTCCCCCAATACGCAAGCCGTCAGACAACATTGGTGGCCGAGTGAATCCCCTGAACCGTTAGGAAGCCAAGCATACCTGGGATCCATATCTATTTTCAGCTGTTAAATCGCAGTTTACATTTGTCCATACCTCTTCCTGATCACTTATGCCCCATTCCAGATTTATCTATTTCTGATCACTTCTGCGTCATTGAAAATCCATCTGTTCCACTCACTTTCACGCCGTTGAAGATCCATCTGTTACCGATCACTTTCGTGTCGTTATAGATCTATCTGTTTCATATCACTTCCGCGTCATTTTAGATCCATTTGTTTCCACTCACTTCCACGCCATTGCAGATCCACTTGTTTCCGATCACTTTCATGCCATTGAAAATCCATTTTGAAAAAAAAAAAAAACTCCTGGTTATGGTTGTCACCCGCATTGGAGCACAAATCATGGAGGAATAACTTGCAGCCCTCAAAACCAAACTCCAAGATTTGGATGAAAAATTTCTCAGCCTCCATCTTCAGCATTCAACCATAAACACTGGGTTCTCTTCTTCCATCAATTTTCGTGGGCCGAAGCTTGATTTTACTCACTTCAATGGTAATGATCCGACTCGATGGATATACTGAGCAAAACAATATTTCATTATGCATAATAATTTTGATGTCCAAAAATTTCCACTTTCCTCCTTTCATTTGGAACAAGAAGACATTCAATGGTACTGTTGGTATATCACAGCTCATGACGAGCCAAAATGGACAGATTTTTGCCAACTCCTTTTGCAATGATTTGGTCCTAGTGCTTTTGATGAGTTCACAGGAGCACTCACTAAATTCACCAAATTGGTACTGTGAGAGAGTATCAGACAGAATTTGAGAAACTAGCCAATCACACATAATGATTATCTGATGACTTCTACAGGAGTTGATTTATCAGTGGTCTTAAGGATGAAATTTGCTCAGAGGTTAAAATGTTCTATCCCAAAACAATGATGGGAGTCCTAGGGTTGAATAAGTTGGCAGAGGACAATATCACAACCCAGCAACGCTCCAAATCCACTTTTGTTCCATTCAGAAATATGGTTTCCCAACGACCTCCCATCACGCCAGCTCATTGCACAACTCCTATCAAGCATTTGTATGAAGTAGACATGCGAGCACTTAGAGAAAAAGGGATTTGTTATAATTGTGATGAGAAATTCACTCAGGGACATAGATGTGTTGAGAAACAACTCTATCTCTTAGATGTGTTGGTGCAGAAGCTCCAAATACACTAGATGATCATGTCGACATTTAGGAGCCGCCTCTTGACCCTCGGTATCTGAACGACCCACCAGAGATATCTCTCCATGCTTTAGCCGGTGTCACCACCCCATAAACAATGCAAGTCATGGGTTACTTCAAGAAGATACCTCTTACAATACTCATTGATTCTAGTAGGAATCATAACTTCATTGACCCTCATATTGCCAAACAAGCTGATTTCTTTGTCCATCCTTGTGCCAACTTTGAAGTCATTATTGCCAATGGGGTCACCTTACCTTGCAAGGGGAAGTGTTGCAATGTGCGTATCTCTATAGAAGATTATAAATTGCACTCTGACATGTTTTCCTTTTCCTTAAGCAGATGTGATGTGGTTTTGGGCGCTCAATGGTTACGCACACTTGACCCCATCTTATGGTATTTTTCTGAACTTTGGATGCAGTTTTCAGTCAATGGGAAACAATACACATTTACGGGCTTACAACTAGGGTCTCTCCGCATCATCAGTTCACATCGCCTGGAAAATATCCTTAAGAATAATTCACATGGTGTCATTGCTCAGCTCCATTCCATTCAGATGCACCCATCAATGGTCTGCACTACTCCCTTGGATCGATATCTAGGTGTCTTTGATGAACCAGTGGAATTGCCACCTTCAAGAGACCTTTTAAGTAAGAATTCAGTCGCATCTACATCTGAGAAGGAAATGATGGCTATTTTGCATGCAATATAGAAGTGGAATCCATACCTATTAGGGAATTATTTTTGCATCAAGACTGATCACCAGAGTTTGAAAATTTTCCTGGAACAACGGGTCTCCTCCCCAACACACCTGAAATGGGTTATCCAACTCCTGGGCTATGCCTACGCGATCACTTACAAGAAGGGTAAGGACTATCTGGTGGCGGATGCTTCTTCTCGCACATTTGATGCCCCAGTTTCTCTTTCACCGATTTCTATGCTTGTTCCAAATTGGTTGCAATCTATTCAATAGGGCTATGTCTTCTATGAACTCCATGCTTCTCCATCAGAAGGGCACTCTGGGTTCCTCAAAACGTATGACCGGGAATAATGTAACTTATTTTGGCAGGGACTGAAAATGACAATTCAAAATATGGTGGTTGACTTTGATACTTTTCAAGTCAACAAGGGTGAAATGACACTCCTTCTGGAACTGCTCGAACCCTTTCCCATCCCTACACAGATTTGGACAACTATTTCAATGGATTTCCTTGAAGCGATCGAGTGGTACAATACAACATCTAAAATGACACCATATGAAGCAATCTATGGACAGAAACCGCTAGTTCTTCTTCCATACACCCTTAGTAGTTCCCCAGTCCAAGAAATGGACTCGGTTCTTTGAAACCACGATTAGATTCTTCTCATTTTGCAGGACAATCTTCACATAGAAAGAATTCGAATGAAACAACAAGCCGATCAGCATCGTTCTGAGCGCACTTTTCAAGCAGGTGATATGGTTCTTCTTCGTCTACAACCTTCCAAGCAATCGTCCCTGAAACTCAAAAGGCATCAACTTCTCTCTCAATATATCACAGAGCTATTAATTTAGTGGCACGGAATGCAACCCGAGGATGCTACAGGGGAACCACTCCTTCAGATTCCACATCAATTTCTACATCTAAAGCTTTGAGGACAAAGATTTTTCTAAGGGAGAGGGGATGTTAGGAACTCGTGTCAACCCTTCTCTTTACTTTGTTAGTATATTTTTGTTGGACACATATACTTTGTAAGTCGTCCCGTAGTATTTGTTGATCCATAGTTTGTATTAGCCCATGGTATTGACCCATAGTATTGGATGCATATGATTTGTAAGTTGTCCCATAGTATTATATGTTCCATGGTATTGACCCATAGTATTGGGCATAGACTTAGTATATGAGTGTGTGTTGAGGCCAATGAAGTCACTGCGAAGTTATTTGTATTGAGCTTTCTCAAAGGAGGTTGCCCCCTTGAAGTGGCCCGCAATCAATAAAAAATTATGTGATCTAATATATCATGCATTTTATCAATTAATTGTTGCAGCTTCCTCACATTGTTTGTGCACTCTAACCAAAAAATGTTAAGTTATACCAAGTTAGGTATTAGAGTGAGTTGTAACTTGCAAGAGTGAATAATTATAGCTGAGGGAAAATGTTGAGTAGGTTGTTTTGAAGAGATATAGTTCTAGTAGGGAGATTGTTGGGTATAAATATAAAAGAAAAAGGTTTGAAAGAAGAAATTATGGCCAACATAGGATTACATTTTTAGGGTTGAGGTAGAAGACAATGCGGTGGTGCTAAATTTGGTGGTGTTATACTTGAGGAGTTATTTCAAGCAATAAGGGTTGTCCAAGCCAGATTGGAAGCCATTGAGACAACTCAAAGAATATGAGTTGCAATTGAAGATCAGGTTGTGAGTGACGATAAAGTAGATATTGAGGCTCCCTAAGAAGAGGGTGAGGAAATTGAAGACCCTATTAAAACAATTATTAAATCCCCAACATGTTGGAATCGATTTAATACTGAGAGGGGGGGGCGAATAAGTATTAGCGTAGTTATCAACAATTTTTACCTTCTTTAAAATATTATCCTTTTACTTAATCTTTATCTTCAGTTATGCATCATAAACTAAGCATCCACATATATGCACCATCATAAAAAACACATAACACACAAGATTTTATGTGGAAAGCCAAATGGGAGAAAACCATGAAATGCTTCTTTATAATGAGATATAATACATTCAAGGAAGAACCAACTTCCTGTGTTTACCAGAACCGATTGGAAGGAGGCACCAACCCCCTGGTTTTATAGCCTTCGACCTAAAGGAAGCTACAAATACTTTTGTTTCTGCAACACCAATTGGAAGGAGGCATCGATCCCCTCTCTTCTTTTTGTTTTTGAGGAACCAACCTGAAGGAAGATCCAACTCCCTATCTCCTTTTTATTTTACAGGCACCAACCTGAAGGAAGCTCCAACTCCCTGTCTCATTTTCCCGTTTGACCGCCTGAAGTCCAATATGTGTTGTTGTCTTATTGAACTTCCAATCCGTGCACTCTTTTGATCTTCTTCTAATGATTCTGTTGTGCGTTGTCTTCGTATGTAGTCTATACTCTCTCACTGCGCTACATACATCACTTGAATTCTCAAACTTTTCAAATCATACTTCTACTGATGACTTACTTCATGTAATGTGTTCTCGCTGATACTGGAGTCTACGTTACTCGTTATCTCAACATTTTTCTTTGCGTGACAACAATACCGAACTAATACTATGCTTTCAATTGATAGTTTTCTCTTCTGAAATGAAGCACTCGTAACAAATGGAACAACGCATTTACTCATGTGTCCATTCACATAGAATGCCTCGGGTATATGCCCTGTATTCCCATGCAAATCTAAGAAGTTTTCATTCTCAACAATAAAAGTATCAGACACTTGAATGTATTTCTCATTGTCAGAGTCATTAATAGGAATGATTTCATCTTTTTTCACAAGATTATTCATCAATTTAATTTCTGCAACCACCTTAGTTCTCGACCTCGTTCTAGGCCCTAAATCCAAATTTTCTGTACTTAGGGTTTTGATTTACTCATCTTCATCAGAATTTGGATTTTTAATAGTTAAACTGAACATATCTGATGTCTCCATATTAGATTGCTCAGCCTCTGTCTTACCTTCACCATCATTCGATGTGGCTTTCTTTGCTTCATCATTTCTTTCAGGCTCTTCAGTATGCACATGTTTGTCTCGCAGCTCTATCTTATCCCTTTTCCCTTTGGCCGATTTCTTCTTTTTCTTCACCTCATACCCTGACTCGAGAATGAAATTCTCCCAATCTTGCCCTACCTAGTTCAAATGATGAATTACCAAAAGCTTGATAAGACCTTGATGAAAGATGGAGCGGTCTGTATGCTTTGGGTGGCTTTGAACCTATGTAACCATTTTCTGTAAACTTCTTAGCAAATAGTATGGCAAATTCAATTTCTTGCTTCCATGCAAATGCATTAACAACCGAATATGGCATCTTAATACTTTATTATAATGGCCATCACAAGTAATGTAATTCTGTATCATTTCCAAAGGGATCCTCCAATTGGGTTTCACCTTGCTGATATGCACTCCATTTTTCCAATTCAAATCTTCAAACCCTGGCAACAAAAACTCACTGTAATCCCCTTCAAATTCCTTTTTCTTAAACCATTTCTCACCTTCTGCTAGAACACCTATGAATTCTGCTATGGACTGTTCATTAACTGTAACTTTAAAGGTTTTGAAATCAACAACTCAATCCTTATAGTTTTTTATGAAAGCCTTGGTTACCTGGAGGTTGTAACCCTTTAATATTTCGCAAAAAACAAGCCAACCTGCATCTATCATCAATTTTGTTGACCCGTGGAACTGAGTAATTCATTTGATATTATTTGGTTCAGTCCTGCAAATGAGACCACCTGGTTTCTTCTTCTCTTGGCCCTGTGAAGTTTCTTCCATCTTTTACCCTAACCAAAGCAGAATGAATTAGTGCCGAAGTAACCATAAACTGCAAGGTTCATTCCTGATGCCGAATACCTCCGTCCATGAAATATGATAATCTCGATGCCTGGAGAGTTGTACACATCACTGTGTACTGTTCAATTGATATCTGGCATGTGTAATGGATTGCCACGTCTCATGGGGTTACGAGATGCATGAATAATCATAATTCATTTCGAACTATGATAAATCGAAATTGTAATTGCAAACTTAAAACCCCTGTATAAATCATTATTTCATATTTATGCTACACTAATAGCATTTTCAATATTTGAGATTTTGACATATGCTATCAGTTTATCATTTTAATCAAATTGGATGAATGGCAATGTTTCCAAACATTTGAAATAACTTTTTGACTAAGAAATTAAACTTAATTTCGAAAATAAACATGAACCAAGAGCCTTATCCTAATTTAATAATGAAAAATATAACAGAATGTAACTAAAATAGTATGAAACCAAGCGAATGAAAGAAATGTAAAAACTGGGAAAATGGGAAAAAACACTAAGGTACACAAAAAATGAATGAAAACTGGGTAAAGGTTGTACTAGTCTAAAAAACAACTTTAGAGATAATAGATTCATTAGGATTTGTTGGCACAGGTTTACACCATTACACACAATTAAAATTAGGGAGTCAAACAAACATCTAACATCACAATTGTATAATATAGGCACTTGTTAAAGGTTGGAAAACATCATAACAAAAAAGTGCACCTGTTCTTTATCTCAGCAGCCATGGTCATGAAAGCTTGCTCCACATTTGTTGCATTCTTCGCACTTGTCTACAAAAATGGAATGCCAATTTCATCAACAAATGCCTTGAAGAAAAAAATACACAAAGCATGTGAAGAAAAATGTAGACTGAAAAGTGACAAAAAAAACTAACCCTTGAGATTAATAAAAAAATGAATCTACAATCCAAGTCAACAAACTTAAGACCACAAACTTCCATAGTGTTGCAATTAACAAAAAACAAAGCACCAACAACTTCAAGGCACACTCATATTTAAATCCTCATCAAGTCAAAGATGATGATGCATACAGTGAAACACATAGCAGTGCACATGATGCCAAAGCTACTCACCATTTAACATTACCTTGGCTGTATCATAATCAACAACTTTATTAGCAGTCAAATCGCATTTGTTTCCAACAAGCAACTTATTGACATTCTCACTCACATAGCGATCAATCCCATTCAACCATTGTTTCACATTATTGAAACTCTCCTGATCAGTAACATCATAAACAACCTGCCAACGGAAGAAAAATATCAAAGCCATAAATTTAAATAAATAATGGAGTATACCAAGGATACCAATAATCAAAAGCTACTCAGCATTTAACATTACCTTGACTGTATCATAATCAACAGCTTTATTAGAAGTCAAATCACATTTGTTTCCAACAAGCAACTTGTTGACATTCTCACTCACATAGCGATCAATCTCATTCAACCATTGTTTCACATTATTAAAACTCTCCAGTAACATCATAAACAACCTACCAACAGAAGAAAAATGTCATTATAAAACCATAAATTGAAATAAATAATGGACTATACCAAGGATACCAACAATCAACAGCTACTCAGCATTTAACATTACCTTGGCTGTATCATAATCAACAGCTTTATTAGCAGTCAAATCACATTTGTTTCCAACAAGCAACTTGTTGACATTCTCGCTCGCATAGCGATCAATCTCATTCAACCATTGTTTCACATTATTGAAACTCTTCTGATCAGTAACATCATAAAAAACCTGCCAAGAGAAGAAAAATATCATTATAAAACCATCAATTTAAATAAATAATGGAATATACCAAGGATACCGACAACACATTGATAAGATCCATGTTAACACCCAAAAAGTGCTCACTATCTCATTTCCTTATTCACATGACCCATTTGTCCACTTTTTCACCATTTGAGCCTCTAAAGCCATCCAAAGGTCACCAAAAGACCTTAATACACCCCTTTTTCCACTCAAAATGAATATTTTTCTTCAAAAAGCATAAAAACCCCTCAAAAAGGGTCTAGAATTCCCAAAAATATTAAAAATGGAATAAAAATATTAAAAATATTCAAAAAAGGAAAAAGGAGGGAAAAGGTACCTAAACCATGTTGGTCAATACCATTGGTTTCCTCAAAACCATAATGGTATTCCCCACCACCAAAAACTATAAAAAGGTGGTAGGGGCTC
Source organism: Larix kaempferi (assembly GCA_027924585.1). Classification (NCBI taxonomy): domain Eukaryota; kingdom Viridiplantae; phylum Streptophyta; class Pinopsida; order Pinales; family Pinaceae; genus Larix; species Larix kaempferi. Next base: position 2,072,831 of record BSBM01000914.1, on the reverse strand, counting down.
CTCACTTTCCATCCATCCATCATCCTATCCTCATGCTGTCAAAATCTCTCATGAGCTTTTGACCATTGTAGCTATCTTGGAGAAGAGACCTTTGGAGCTTGGAGCTACTCACCCTGGAAGTTGCTCAACACAAATCCTCACCATTTGAGGTATCTTAATACAATATTCATTCCTTTTATTTCTTATTCTTGAATCGTTTTCAGAAAATTGTATTGGTTATATGCACATGCTAGTTTAGTTTAGATTCAGATTTATAATAATTGTTTTTGCTTTCAATCTTTGAAACTGCTATCATTTGTTGATAGGTTCCCATTGCACTAAGCTTGGTTGCAAAACCAAGCCAATAGTTTTTGGCGACTCCGCTGGCTTCAAATTATTAGATCTCAGTTTTTTGCTTTAGATCTTAGTTTTTGTTAGTTTTAATCAGTTTAATTCATAGATCTTCCATCCTAGACAGCAGATCCATTGCTGTTCTAGATCTTGGCCCCTTCTATTGCCATTAACAGCCCGAAATTTCCATTTTCGGGTTCGTTTTTTGGCGTCCATTTTCGGCTTTCGCCTCGCGCGTTTTTGCCTAACAGTCGCGCGGCTCATCGTGACCTTGCGACTTTTTTCCGTGCGGCTCACCGCGGCTTTGCGGCCAATTTATGCGCTGCACATCGCGGCTTCGCGGCCATTTGCTGCGCTGCACATCGCGACTGTGTGACAAAAACCCGCGCTGCACTTTGCGGCTGAAACACGCGCTGCCCATCGCGACTGTGTGACCGGTATCCGCGCTGCACATCATGGCTTCATGGCGGAAACCCGCGCGGCCCATCGCGGCTGTTTTCCCAAAACCTGCGATGCAAGTTTTTTCAATTCGGCCAATTTTTTGAAAATTATTTTCTGCTGTATTTTCTGCCCATTTAGCATATTTTACAGTATTAAAATTCCTGCATTTTTACAGCCATATAAATATTTTACTATTTAGAATGCTCCTTTAAAAAGTCTTTTTACAAAATTTTCAGAAATTGAAAGAGAGATTTTTCTGCATTCTAGCTAGATCAAGGTTTTACTGTTTATTTGTTCGATACTTTGCCCAAGCAATTTTAAAGAGATCCATTTATTTCTTGAAGCATTCATGTTATTTGCTTTCCTTCGAATTATTTCAAAGATCCATTATTTTTGAATAGTTTTTTCAAGCATTTACATTTCAAAAACGCCTTTATTTTTCGCAAAACTGGAAGCATCTTTTCTTTCATTTGTAAAATTGCCCAAGCGAGGCAAATCAATTTCAGTTTAAATACCACACTTGCACCCACCCTGCCACATAATTTAAACTGAGCCTTAAAATTTACCTTAAACTCAACCAACTTTTAACCCCACTTGGGGAGCACTTAAAAGAATTTTGTAGTTAGGTAGAATTGAGGGGATAAGTGTTCCAATAAAACCCCTCAGTTATTACATTTGAGACATAGCAATTGTCCTCTACGGTACCAAAATCCCTTATAATTTTGACACGGTTATCAACCAATTTATCAGGAAGGCCTCTCCCTTAGGAGGGTTGAAGTAGCTAGACAGGTTTCGAAAGTCTGAGTGGAATACCACAATCCATTCAGTAACCGAATGATACCTTTCAAAGTTCTCAGTGTACACCCCCCTGGTGTACAGCAGCGATAGAACCAAACCGCAGATTCACCCAACCAAACGTGTCATGAACGGGGTATCCTAGTTGCCACTCTTTAGGATTGTCTACCTGGTGTCCCTCCCGGTAGGGGGATATCTAGCCGTTGATTCAACACTCTATATTGTCTGACTTGGATTTCATCACCTTGCAGAGGATATCGTTTGTTGACTCACAATACTTCTAGTTAGGTGTTTGCATGATACATTACCCACCTTTGGTCTAGTAACACCTCTTTTTTCTAGAAACTGTTTGACTTTTGGTATTCTGACCAATTTTGTTGCATCCCTCCACTTATTATAGCACAGCTGTTATAATAAGTGCTTTCTGAGGTTGATTTTTGGCCTGAGAGCCTTTATTTTTTCACTCCCTTTTGCACTCATTGTTGCATTAGGGTTTCAAGTTTTTTACATCACCACCTTACACTGAAATTTAAAAAATATATATATATATATTTCTCACCATTGAGAATTTAAGACGATCTCATCGTCTTCAGGGTGAACCCCCTCAATTCAGTCCACTTGGTTCTACACGTCACTGACGTAGAGCCTTATCCCTTGACTCGACACGTCATCGGCCAAACATACAGTCATCCAATTCTGACACGCCTCACTTCACATCTGATTCTGAGGCTGAATCCAAAAACCCTTCTGAATTATCACCAACCAACCTCATGGCTGGATCACAATACGACCCACTTTTTACTAGTACTATTGGAGATACATCCACAAACCCTTCTACTACTGTGCCATCCATGGTAACAACAACCCCTCTAGGCATGCCTAATATAGGGGCCATTCCCCCTTTAGGTATGCCTAACACAAGGCCACCACATGTTATGGGTATGCCCAACATAGGGGTCACACCTCCTCTCATTACGACAACCCAGATCCCAGGAATTCCTGGCACTATTCCTAACCCCTCTGCAACCCATGTTGCACTTGGGAGCGCTGGCCTTTCCCACACCACATCGGTTGGAGCACACATACCTTCCATACCTAGCATACCCTTAGGGGCCACTGGACCACTACATAATGCTACCATTAACAGTTATGTTCCAGCCACTACATCACACCCCTCGGCCAGTCTACCATTTCTGGAAAGTTTGAAATTGACAGACTTGGCAAGACTAACTAATGATCCTATTAGACATGACCCCACTTGGCCCCCCATGCCCACAAAGCTTCCCTCGGACATCCCGAAGTTTGAAGGAAAACCTGGGGAAGATCCCCAAAACCACATAATGTCATTTCACCTATGGTGTTCATCTAACTCCATAGTGGATGACTCCATTAGACTAAGACTATTGCAACGAACGTTCACTGGCTCTGCAACCAAGTGGTACATTGAACAACCACATGGGACCTACCATACATTTACATCCCTCACCTCCACTTTCCTTCAATTTTTTCTGGTACCTGTACGCTATGATGCAGGAGTTGAGTTACTGTTGTCTTGTAGACAAAACACAGCTACCTGCATCACCGACCATATCCATGAGTGGCATAAGCGCCGTAGCCTCTGCAAGATAAAACTGGATGACCGTATCTTTTTGGATTGGTTTCTCAAATCACTCCTACCCCTCATAGCCAAGGATGTAGCTTCTGAATGACCCCAGTCGGAAGAAGAAGCCATTCTAAAAGCCCAATAGTTTGATCTGATCTATGCCCAGTGTGGCTACCTATATAACATTTTACTTGACGCTCCCCGCAGCGATTCCTCCCAGACTGACGCGACGGGGGCATCCCACGCTGCTGACGGCATCATTGGACAAGTTGCATCCCATAACCAACCATTTTCCATTATGTGCAATAATAACGGTCTCGATCTTTCGCGGGCCACATCTCACTCTGGAGCTACAACTTCGTATGCTCCCATGGCCCACCCCCACCACACTCATGGACCCCCATGTCCACCACAGTGTTATGGTCATGCACCTTCAGCCTATCCACCTCTGGTTGCACCCCCTACGTATTACCATCAACAGGCCACACATGCTCCTGTTCAATCACAAGCCCCAATGACTTATTTCCCACCACATTTAGTCCTTGCTGCACCACAACCTCAGACTTATCCTCCAAACAACAACGCTACCCCCGCCAACCAAAACCCTGATCGACCATTGAAACAGGGTAAGAACCCCAATTTACGAACAAACCACCCATGTTCCATATGCGGGGTATACGGCCATTATACACACACTTGCCCCCATTTGGGGCGAGCACGCCAACTGTGGTCTGATGATGCCCAACACCAAGGGCACGTGGCACAACTAGCGCCACCTCCTCAACCACAACCCATGGTGCTGCAGAATCCTTTTCCCACACAAGGAGTGGTGAACACTCGTCTGTTGGATCCTCCTCAAGGAACCACAGCACCACAATAACAAATCACATATGCTGCACACACAAACCAACTAATGGATTCAAATACTCATCATCTCCTTATGATGTCATCATCCGACATGAATCTCCAAATGCGTCGAAACCCATATGCTCCCATTGCACCTACAAATGTTCTCCCTATGATTGAACAACCAGTTCAGAATGCACCTACATCCTTCGTCTCCACAGTCAGACCCGGATTATACTCGGAATCACCTATGACTTCCACATTCCAATCCATCCAACCCCCTTTGAAGATAACCGAGATATCCAATTTGTGCACCCTCTCGCATAACACACAGGTACCAAACCAACAACCCCCTTTACTCCCGTAAACATCCTCAGTGCCAACTCACGTAGGAGCCACACCAATTCATACTATCCCATTTTTATTTCCCCCTTCAGGCGCCATAAACACACCAGTCATGGCTACACTTAATCTCCCAGGATTAACATTAGGACTACCTATGTGGTACCTACCTTCCCCAACCTCTCCTCCGACACCGAATGCCATTTTACAACCGGTGCAACCCATCAATACTTCTAACTGTCCACCCGCTGGTGTAGCAAACATCTAGAATCGACCACCTCCAACAGCGGCCACCGCATCAACATCCAATTATACTCCCCCACCACTTCGAAACACTCAGGGCAGAGGTCCACAAACCTACACCACTGGACCCACAACTCACACCCCCCCAATGACCCCCAAGTTCGCAAAGAATCCCCCAACAAACCGCATACCCCCCAAGTGCTCTTTGTGAAACGAGATAGGCCATGCCACCCATCAATTTCCACAGTTACCAGCACTTCAAGAACACATGAATATGTTGGATGACGACACCAACGATCCAGTAGTCAAACTAGAACTCCCCCCTCAACCTCGTGATAAATCATTGCGCACAAAGCATCCTTGTGCAATATGCAGCATTTATGGTCATTATTCACACCATTGCCCTGATCTCCCAGATTATAGAGCAGCCTTATACGAATTGAATAATGCTGACCTAGAGATATCCCCTCCTAAAATTGAGGAAATTCATCCCCCACCATCTTCCTACTTGGAATAAATTAACACCATTTACACGGTTTCCACTGGACACCCCTCTGTCCGTTCGGCCCCTTCCATTGATCCCTTTGACACACATGTTCAACCCTTTCAAATCGACGAGGAAACCACATGTCCACAACATGGGGGCAGGCCCAAAACCTTGCCTACTCATCATCATTGTGATTCTCGTTGGAGATACTGGGGGCATCCACCCCACAAAGGGAATCCCCCATCATCATATCATCACTTCAGTATGCCACCACAGCCCACCGCCTCATGGCATAACACCCCGCCAGCAGTTGCTCAATGCCCTATTGATCTCTCTCTAAGACAACATCTGCACCACATTGACACCTCTGAGTTAGGGGGCATAATAGATTACCTCGACCCTGGGATAGGGGTCATGATCAATCAATTTGAACCTTCCCCATCATCTCTATCTCAAAACCTCAATGAGCCCATTGTTCAAACCAACACATATGTGATCCACAATCACAAACCCCATGCACATAGCATGGGGGCAGGTCATTAACCCTGCTGACTTCTTCACATGCGTGATCTCAACCATTTTTTGAGGTCACATATCACTAGTATATTCGATTTGATTTGATACACCTAGTATTCTGCCCCCGCAGGTCATCATTTCTCCCCACCACTGCATCCTTGGCTTGGTGGGCTCACCTTTATTTGCTTTGACCATTCCGGAGTCCTTATGACCTCCGCTTTTCGCACCATTTGCACTGCTGGATTCATATTTCCGCGCTTGTGATGACATTTGAGATCATTTCTCGCTCTCACGCCCATATTTTTTGGGCATGTTTTCCTGTGCCCCCTCGTTGCCTCAGTTTGCGTGCCACATCGGTCGTTCTCCATTTTTAACAAGTCTTATATCGCCGGATTCAGTTTTCCGCGTTCGTGATGATGCTTGAGATCATTTATCGCTCTCACCTCCATATTTTTTGGGCATTTTTTCCTGTGCCCCTCGTCACCTCAATTTGTGTGCCACATCGGCCGTTCTCCGTTTTTGACGAGTCTTATATCGCCAGATTTAGTTTTCCGCGCTCGTGATGACACTTGAGATCATGTCTCGCTCTTACGCCAAGATTTTTTGGGCATTTTTTCCTATGCCCCCCTCATTGCCTCGGTTTGCGTGCCACATCGATCGTTCTCCGTTTTTGACGAGTCTTATATCGCCAGATTCAGTTTTTCACGCTCGTGACAACGCTTAAGACCATTTCTCGCTCTCACGCCTAGATGTTTCGGGAATTCTTTCTCATGACCCCTCATTTCCTCGGTTTGCATGCGACATTGGCCGTTTCCCCTTTTTGACAATCTTTATGTCACCGGATTCAGTATTACGCATTCATGACGATGCTTGAGACCTTTTCTCGCCCTCATCAATCCCTTTTTTGTTCGATATAATTTTACCCCTCTTTCGGGCCGAGCAATCCCTTCTACGAAAAAGGCACTTAGGGAGTTTCTGTTAAGCTCTTTTCTGACTCCTAAAACAATGAAAAGATCGTCGAGCAACCTTGCTTCCTTTCATGCTCGCTAAACGTATCTGAAAGGGCATCTACCTGGTATAAGTTTACCCCTTTTCTGGACCTTGTAGACTAATTACGAAAAAGGAATACTCTAGTCACATCGGCTAGAAGAGTTCTCCATTTGCATCATTTTATGCTTTTTCGGGCCTTGGAGACTAACTTACGAAAAAGAACACCAATGGAGTCTCCTTACCGCTTTCAGACTCTCTAAGCATGAAAGCAACCACGAGCAATCACCATCCTGGGCTCGTAAAAACCCACATGACGGTACTCATAACCACTGCAGAGTCTTCTTATCGTTTTCAGACTCCTTAAAAATGAAAGCACTCATGAGCACGAGCAGTCCTGGGCTCACAAAATCCACAAGATAGTACCATTTTTAGAGCACACTTTTATCCCTTCTTGGAGCTCATTAAAACTACGAAGAAGGACCCAATGGTGCTTCTTGGCGCCACAACAGATCACGTCTACTCATATGGCAGCTTCCCCATTTTGGTCTCTTTTGTTCAGAGTATTATGTAGTATGTCACCCTGAGAATCCCTCGACAACACCCATCAGCTCGTCCCCTCAGTTAATACATACCCTTCAGTCCTTAAAAGCTATGATCCCCGCACCTACAAGTCAGTTCCCTACACTGCAAGGTCAACCATGTCATCATGCTCTGAACAAAGGAAGTTTGAGTCTACCCACTATATGACCCCAGTTACTTCCCATCCCCACAAGTATGTCAGTCCTACCATCAGTACTACCACACTTCAGTTCTACACCTCGTGCTCCTATCAAGGAAACATCATTTCCTTGTTAGTTGCTGGTCTCCCTATGTTGATGACAACCAAATTTATTCCAGAGGATAGACCTAGAGGTCCCTGTGTCTTAGACTCATCACCATTTATGATGAGTGCCTACGAATCATTTCGAGAAGAGTCCTTAGTGCCTCTCCAAATGGTTGTTTCTCACATGCTCGACTTCAACACCTTGATCGCATCGTTGAGACTCGCACAGGGTATTGGTCCATTCAGTTATTTGTTGAAGACCCCGGATACCACCCGACTCTTTCACATTTGAGAGTCTACTTATGAAAACAACTAGTTACATTTTTCCTATAGATATCTAGGTTGCGCATGGCGACAGTATTCAGATGTACCCCAGTTTTATACTCCCTCGAGTATACAGTTACATGTACATGTACTTCTCAGAGATGACTCACAGTCATTGAGTCCCTACAGATGTTGGACACCTTCAGTTTCAGCAGTTCATCAACCCTTCTGAGACCTTATTCAGAATGGTTGACGCTTTATTCCAGTGTATCAGTTATTGAGATCAGTCATGTTATGATCATGAGTACATCCCAAAATGATGTCCCCTCTCGACCATTATGATGTACCAGCAGATTTTTTATGTATTTTTCACGTCCCCCTTCTTGGGACTAATTGTTATGTATATGTCTTGATACGAGCATGGGTATGCCCGCCTTGTCCATTATCAGAGATTATTCCTCATTCATATTGAGGCCATGTAATATTGTTTATTTTGCAGCTTCCAAGGGCCATGGATCCAGTCTCCAATCGGTCTCTTCTCTTCTCCAAACCCCAGAAAAAACAACAAAAGAACTATGATGTCTATCGGCCATACGATGAGCTCCTGCCCTCACACATCAGGGGGCAATCTGTTAACACCCAAAAAGTGCTCACTAGCTCATTTCCTTATTCACATGACCCATTTGTCCACTTTTTCACCATTTGAGCCTCTAAAGCCATCAAAAGGTCACCAAAAGACCTTAATAGACCCCTTTTTCCACTCAAAATGAATATTTTTCCTCAAAAAGCATAAAAAACTCTAAAAAAGGGTCTAGAATTCCCAAAAATATTAAAAAGGGAATAAAAATATTCAAAATATTCAAAAAAGGAAAAAGAAGGGAAAAGGTACCTAAACCATGTTGGTCAATACCATTGGTTTCCTCAAAACCATAATGGTATTCCCCACCACCAAAAACTATAAAAAGGTGGTAGGGGCTCCTCACTTTCCATCCATCCATCATCTTATCCTCATGCTGTCAAAATCTCTCATGAGCTTTTGACCATTGTAGCAATCTTGGAGAAGAGACCTTTGGAGCTTGGAGCTACTCACCTTGGAAGTTGCTCAACACAAATCCTCACCATTTGAGGTATCTTAATACAATATTCATTCTTTTTATTTCTTATTCTTGAATCGTTTTCAAAAAATTGTATTTGTTATATGCACATGCTAGTTTAGTTTAGATTCATATTTATAATAATTGTTTTTGCTTTCAATCTTTGAAACTGCTATCACTTGTTGATAGGTGCCCATTGCACTAAGTTTGGTTGCAAAACCAAGCCAACAATCCCCACAACTAAACAAGCTCCAGGTTACCACTAGTAAATCCAAGGATTTATTCATCGACATGAATAGAAAAATTACCAATGTAGCACCAAAGTAAACATCCACTTAAGCAAAATAGACACTTACAATGATACCATGGGCACCACGATAATAGCTGCAACATTGATTAGTGGGAGAGGGCACATTATTTCTAGTGGAGGATACAACCCCAAGAGGGCTGTGGGACTCATTTCTTCTCTTCTGCTGGTTAGAGCTTTGAAACTGAGGTCAAAAGGGGAAACTCACTATACTGGTGGGCATATTCACTTTCTAAATAAGCTGATATACATTGCTATCCAACAAATTGAGTTGCCAAGGAGGAATTATTCATCGCTGGGATTGATTGTTGTGGCTAGGAGTTGTCCACATCATGTTTTTTCTACATTTTTGTGTGCCAAAGGGAGATGGTCAATTCCACACTAGCAAGTTGTCATCTATAGGAAAAAACCTCATCAATTTATGCCTTATACGTGTGGCTAAGAAGAAGAATCTATTATGTACCAGCATGCTAATAAGCTACAGGCAATTTCTAGGTTTGATTCGTTTTAGAAATACAATGTAATTGTAGATGTTACAATTATTGCTAAAACAACTCAGAATTTTAGTCATCTACATCACACATTAGTATGTTGTCCATGTTTATCTACTCTGAATGCTATTTGAACTTTATTCATGACCTATTGAATGTTATCTTTGTGTATCAATATTACCAGTCATATTGTGGGAATTAGTCTTGAAATATAAAACTCAGAAATTTAAACACATTCCATCCAATAAATTAGTCACCAAGAACCCAACTCCTCATTCACACAGCTCTTTGCATAGTTACCCTTCGATCTCCATTCACAATCTTTGAGAGTGCATTAAATAAATTATCATATATTTACCAACTTCTCGGCAATATATACTTGTTTTGTCCCAGAAGTTGGCATGCAAGGCAACTTGGGTCACTAGAACCTTCTGCAATCATTGAAGCACTCCCTTTAGCTCCTCGGCAAAAGAATAAAGTCCTACTATTATGAAATGAATATTATAACCAAAATTATTATTCAAAACAAAAACTGCATACTGCATCCAGTTTCAAGTTAGGGAAACATGTAGAGAATGCTAGCTCGATTTATTTCTGCGAGAGATCCCTCTTTCTTATTTTCAAGGCCTATAGGAAGCCAACAAATCGAGTTAGATTAAAAATCATTGACATTGAGATGGTTGTTCAAAATACTGCTCAACTCAACTGATTCAAAAGGCATCATAGAGTTGTGTGGTTATATATTACCTCCATCCCTTGTACTACTAGTTGGCTGCTGGAAAGTTAAAAAAAATACGACCAAAAGAATAAATATCTTTGTATTCATAATTTAAAAAACCCACAATTAACTAATAATCCATGAATTAGATATAAGTAAAAAGGGAAGAAAATGAATAAATAAAACTTTAAAGTATAAATAAATGCAGAAAATTGGGTTAGAATAAAGCAATATGTATCATCTTCAGATCTATTAAAGGTTGGTTGTAGAGTAACACGCATTGCATGATAAAAAAACCCTTTGCAAAAGAATCTGCTATAGATGGATGGGCGTTTTGTCAATCTAAATCAAATTGATATGGTAACATCACAAAAAATAGTTTACTATGCATGTCACTGAAAAAAGAGAAAATAACAAGTGTACCACCAATATGATGCATCATAAAAAAACTTTGGCAAATGAATCTGCTATAGATTATAAAGCTTCACTTGTGAATAAGATTTGTATAGCCTATGCTAGACAAACATGTAGCATTCTCATAAAACTTAAGTGCTTAAATGCACTCAAGCGTACAAAAATGAAAGATGCAAAAGAAACTACCTGTGCAATAATCTCAAAACCGTTTCCAAGAAGCAGGTCAAACCTTATGACAGATGGTTTTGCATGGTTGTAACTGTTCTATATTTTTTAATCTCTACATAAAATATACATAGAGATTCTTCTCAGATCGAATCATTTTATCTGCAGAAGCAACACTTGACTACTCATGTAGCTTCAAATATTAGGACTGAAAAATCAATTACTAAGAAGGAAGATTACACTGTTGGATTGCATATTGATCCTCCAGGGCCCGTCCATCATTCTTATGAAACAACTAGTGTTGCATGCACATAAGATGTAACTCGTGGGGCTAATCATTCTGGTCCATTGTCATATGCATATGTAAGTGGTTAAACATCTAGAAAGAATCCAAAGAAGGTCTTCTTGATCGATCATCTTTGCAACCATTTAAGGCTTTGATGGTTTTTGACTCGAAATCAGAGAGAATCTCTGGACAAAATCGGGTAGTTGATTTGTCAAATCTCTTAAGGCTTGTACTAAGAAGAAACTGTGATACTAGAGACACACAAAATGGTTTGATTAATTTGTTGCAACAGATCCAGGATGTTACATTTGATGGTGTGGAGATGGGCATGCATGAATATTCAAGAGTTCCAGTTTCTTCAGAAATGCAAAAATCAGCTCAGTTGCAAAGACGGAAAGCATTGAAATATGTAGATGGTGTTCAACTTCAGGATACACATGGAGTAGATCGCAAAATTAATGAAATACTTGCTAGTTTAGGGTCATGCATCGATAGGAGCAACCTCAATAGTGAAGATTATTTTGCCTTCTTTGTCAAAAATTTCAAGTGGAGAGAAGCTACAACATCGTTTAGATTAGAGACAAAGCCAACAGATGTAATGGTTTATGTGCAAGGTCCCTCACCTAAGGTTGATTTAAGGTAGGTGTGCTGCAGATATTTCATGTTGATCAGAAAGCACGATTTAAACATCTCAAGAAACAAACTGAGAACTTACTTATACGTGGCGTGATACTCAAAGTATCAAGAGGACCAATGCTACATAGATTACATGGTTTCTCTGTCAATGTCAAACAGACATACAACAGTTTTCCTTTGGGGTCATGCATCGATAGGAGTAGCCTCAATAATGAATATTATTTTGCATTGAGAGGGATCATCCACAAACCTATTAAGCAATGAGTGAGATCATTTGCAAACCTCTTTGTGCTTAAAAGACTGGGGTTAAGATCTATGTAAATATTTACACTGGAGATGACCAGCAATTCAGACCTCAGTGATTCATATTAAATGTGCATTGTGGTAATAAGAGATCTTTGCAATAATTATAAAATTACATTGGAGATGACATGAAATTCTATAAGGCAGGAGTGCATTCGAAAATGACATAAATTGTAAACAGAAAAAATTAAACATGCACCATGTCAATCACGGATGAGAAATAGCATAAACATTCACCATGTTAGTTATTGCTTCCCATTCACAGTGAATGGAAGCAATAACAAAGCAATCGAAACCACATTTAATATTTACATCATTTATAGCACTGGATCTTGAAACAAAGATTGTTATTGAGAGCTTTCTTAAAACATTTGTAAAAGGGGGGAATCCCATCCTTCTCAGACTATAGAATTCGAATGGACAAAACACATCATTGTTTCCCAATATTTGGGAGCCAACTTGAACCCACAACAAATCATATAGCAATCATCAAATGGTATACTATTTTTCCAGGCCCAACCCTGAGTAAAAATTATTAGTAAAATGGCTATATTCCATTCTTGCAAACAATAAATAAAAGCTTCAAGAGGGAAACAAAGTTAACCATGCATACCCGTTTGATAGAATGTAGAAGAGGTCACCCTCCTTCATAGCGTGATCTGTTTTAATCCAAATATCTTTAATAATTTGGTGCTTTTTCTCTGGCATCGGTGACCATATTCCTGTCAGTCCCATGCCCACCATTCTTTGCAAGGAGTGTATACGCCCTCTGAGTGTTCACACGACAATGTTCAACTTTAAGTGGTCTTCAATTATTCAGATATGTCTACTGTCCTGTGGAACAACAATTCGCTTATAGAAGCTGGGGCATCATCAATAATGTATATTCATTAATAGTGTAGATGAATGCCCCAGCCCTGCAAGTAGCCTAATCGTCCACCTTGCAAAACAAAAGGTTGGCATGTTGATATTATAAATGCAGAAGAAAAATAACTACCTCAAACCATTTCAACCGCCCTTGAAATCAAAATTTGAATAGTTTTGAGTACCAAGTGTTCAAAGGTGCTAATGGAGCTCATGAGGAAAGCTTTGTTGTTCGCAGTTCTGAAATATTTTATGTTGCTAGACAATTTGTTGGTGACTTTGTAGATTTTGTCTCTTGTTGATTTGAATCTTCATCATGAAGTTGCAATACCTTTGTTTTTCCTCTCAATGGAGATCTCTCACAAGTTTGATCTTGATACCCTAGAAAAAACTATATATAGGAAGAGGCATTTGCAAATGACAGGAATGCCCTTGAGATCTAGTTAGAAGAAGCAAATTCAATATCAATTGGTCAGATGGAGGAGCATTCAACTGCTACCCAATCGCAGGAAACGTTCACATGGAGAACCGAGTTAGAGCATCCAAAAGAAAACGATGAGATTAACCAAACGGTATCATCCCTAGGTGTCATAGCCAATGACAAGTGCACTAGAGCAGAATGTAGCAGGTCAATAATGCCATAGTCAATTAAGCCCAAGTGTCAAAATGCCATACTAAATATATGTAATGTATCCAAGTAAGAAGAATAGTTCCCCAAAAGAATGTCGAGCACTCGAGTGACCATTCATTTTATATTTTGAAATACAATTAATAGGCTGTGCTATGCTATATATCTAGATAGCAGTAAGCTCATTGATGAGCAGATATTTGAAAATGTATTTAAACTTGTTCATGAACAAATTTGAACTTTCCACTTCCCTGTCATTCGCTTAGTCAGATCCATAATATAATAATAAAAAGTTCACATGGCCAAACTGATTCTCAGGGCCAATACACCGTCTAAAGGAACCACACATGCCAAGCACGCACTTGAAAGCATGGTATCAGAAAAAAAAGATGGATGCAAGAATGGATAGCAGGCCCATTGTCCTACATTAGGAGCAGAGCCCGTTGATTCGAAACCAAAAGTAAGATAGTAGGAGTAAAGAAAGCAGCATACCTTTCAGTTACGGAGCTAGTTGTTCATTAAGTTTCTGAACCCTAAGTCTTAGTGGCAAAGCAAGCAGATCGAGATCCAAAGCCTGTTGATCGTAAGCGTGATATTTATGTTCCAGATTGAGACCCAGATCCTCTAGCCCCAGCTTACCTAGTTTCTCCTTATTCATTACCAGCAAAGGCAGTTATAAAGCTGGTTTACCCAGCAGCACCCACTAAATCATCCGCACTAGCAACGAACGAATTTGAACTGGAATTTAGATTGGGAATTGTTTCATATACAATAATTCAACCTGCCTATCTCTTGCATTTTCAAAAGTAAAGGCCAAATTTTAAAACTACTTCGGAGGGGTTCGTAATCTCTTTTACCATCATTTGAAACATTGTAAACTGTTGAAGCCCGCCGATTCACTATTCACTTATGGAGATATTGATCATTTTTCATTATCTACTGCGCCCAAGTTAGTGCCCAAAACATCTCGAAAGGAGAACATCAAACACTAAAAGCGCTCTTAAGAAATCTCATCATCTAAAATACTATGTTTCAATGTTAATTTCACAAATGCACAAGGTTTTCAAAGCTGGCAGAATGAGTGGTATCGAAGAGTGATATCCTTGTAAATTGGGTGAGGAAGAAGTTCATTTGGCCTTGTATGTTGTGCGATGGAGATTATGCACACTGGTGCAGCTCGCTATGATTTAGACAAGATTGGAATCATTTTCAGGCCTCGTCTAAGGCAGCTTGACTACATGATCATCACAGTAAATTCTAAATATCGGTTTTTAGTGCATTAAATTAATAGTCAAAGGAAGATCGTATTTTGGGTTTGGAGGAAAAAGGCTAAAGGAAAACAAAAAATATTTTGCAGATATGAGTTCATTCTACAATATAAAGCAAAGTGCCACTACAGTTAAAACTAAAAACACCCAGTACTAAAATAATATTTTGGAGACATACCTCATCTACGAGAATGCAAGAGAAATTGAAACAGATGCAATGAAGAATTGAAAGAAGAGTCTTCTATGGTACATGGGTTTGGCTAGCTCCAGGTTCCCAAAGTGACCAAGGCACTCGGCCATGATAGCAGACAAGGTTTCACACTTCACTTTTCCATCAATAGTGCCCAAAAAAGGATCACTATGGAGACCGACTATTCCTAACCTCAATCATTTGGAGACTAAACCCTCATCCTATGCGTCAACATTTTTAAAAAAATATCTTTTAAAAAGATGAAAAAAAAAATTTAACCTAAGTTATGAGCCTTTCATTCACTGTACTTGTTTATATTCCAAATCCATCAAAGTATTTATATTCCAGTCCATCTATCCAAGTGATCAGAGTACCTATAGTGCATGCAATGAATGATCTCAAACATTCATCCTTTCGATATGTTGCTTGTCTCAATCCTTTCGATCTAGAGCTAGTACATGTAGTTGCTAGGGTTACTATTAAAACAAGAAAACTGCAACTAGGGTTCTACTTGAATCATATACTCTTAAGGTTTTGATGCTTCTCAACTTATGATAAAAGCACTCTCAAACCTAGCACAAATCCTTGCAGCTTCACTTGAAGGATAGCAAAACTCCCCAATTTCTTTGCGAAACTTTTATTTTTCTCAATTCCTTTCCTTCCATTCCTAATTTTTCTTTAACCCAAATCCTTTCCCTCCATGTAAATTGAATTGTTTAATATTAATATATTATATAATGTTTAACTATAATCTATTTATATATGAAAAACATATTATATTAATTATTATATACTAAAAACATATTAAATTTGGTAAATTCCGTTGAAAGATATAGCAAACTCCCAAATTTCTTTGCGAAACTTTTATTTTTCTCAATTCCTTTCCCTCCATTCCTAATTTTTATTTCACCCAAATCTTTTTCCTCCAAGTAAATTTAATTGTTTAACATTAATATATTATATAATGTTGAACTATAATCTATTTATATATATGACAAACATATTATATTAATTATTTTATACTAAAGACATATTGAATTTGGTAAAAAGTTGCAAAGCGGATTATTATTATTATAATCTTTTCATTTTTTTTTTTTTTTTTAAATTTAAAAATTGCAAGCGAACTATTATATAATAAGAACATATTGAATTAGGTAAAAAGGTGCAAAGTGGATTATTATTATTATTATTATAATCTATTTATTTTTTTTTTTAATTTAAAAATTTCAAGAGAACATTAAAATGGGAGGGAGTATTATTTTGTTATTAAAAATTGAGACATTGGCATTTTCATAACAAGAGGCACCAAGGGGGAAATTTTTAACTTTTTGAGCATAAGCATGAGAACGATACTGATGGGAGGGTGCGAATGACGATTTCTTGGAGGACTTAAATTTTATGGATTTCACTATCAAGACCAAAAGACTTTAACTTGCCAAAAGTTTTACTGATTGGTGAGAGGGTCAATCAATAGACTCCGACTCTTTTGAAAACAAAATATGAGCACGATAAATGAGATGAGCTGAACTCAAGGATAGAAAAAAGAGACATGACGATATTTCATAAAGCGAAAAACCCCAAGTTGCCAACTCAACTTCACCATGACATGGGAACACATGAAATATAACTTGATGAATGTGCCGAAGAGGTCAAACAATGATGCAAATGATGAAACTAACTATGCATGAATACCATCAAATCATCCTGGGCTAGCAGGTGTGGGGGGAGTAATTTTTTACTCTAAGGGGAACAAGCAGAAGGAATTTGCCTGGGGCATAGGAAGAAAAACCAATAATGGAGCAAAGTGGCTTGGCCTCATCAAAGGGATGGAGATTGTTATCAACCCGGGGATAGCTAGACTTACGATCTTAGGAGACTCCTTAATCATTATCAGAGAAGCTAGATGTATAGTTGGCAAAAGAAAAGATCCCACTTCAAAAATGCATCATCTCCTCCTCTATATTAGCGGGGATTTTCATGAGCTTACTTTCTGCATATTCTTCGAGGACAAAATGGTCAAGCTGATGAAATGGCCAATATCGGAGTTAGGGTCTCCTATGGTTTACTAAGATATAACAATGATGTTTTGGAAAACTCATGGATTCCCTAGACTTTGGTTAGCCCTAATGGATTGGGCTCATGCCCCTTCTTATTGGCTACCTTTTCCTCTTTGGTTTCAACACTTTAGAGGGTTATTTATTTCAAATTTTTGGGATCTCTTCATTGGATTTTTGATGGATCCTACACTCCTCGTAGGCCACCCTTGCATTCTCGAATTTATTGCCATTAATCAGCTCTCCCGTTGGCCAGCATGCACTCTGGATGCTGGGGTTTATCTTCGCATCTAGAGGCTTCCCAGATCTCATTCCTTCGTCCTCAGAACTCTGTGTATGTTTCTTGTCTTTTTGGAGCTCCTTTGTGTTGAGAGGAGTATGCATTATCAAGGCGCGGGGCGTCCTCAGGGGGGGGTGATATGTTTTTCGATGGTGATGGGCGCCCATGGGGAAGGGGTGAAGTGATACAGAAATGCGGTAAGTGTTTCAAGCTAGGGAGAGGCCCTAATGGAGGTTGTAGCTATGGACTGCAACAAGAGGACATGAGAGGAGACTCGGCAGAAGCTGATTGCAACCATGGGCTCGGTCATTATTGCAGGCATGTCGGGGTTGGGAATCCGCATGGTCATACTAGGAACCACAATATTTCCAAATTTGAAGTGGAATTCTTGGATAGTTTGCAAGAGTTGGAGATGCAAGTAAGGCTGATTAGAAGTGAAATCCTCGAGCACAAGAAAATCCTATCTCGCCTTTACAATCTGGCGTATGCTACACACTCAGAGGCTAAATCTCAGCACTAAAGCATTACTGAGAAAGTGTAACACTTAGAAGAGACCTTGGGCCTAGCTTATCCCGATAAGGCCCGTAAGCACAAAGTATCGAGAAGAGATCTTGAAGACATCAACATGAAAATGGAGAAGCTGCAAAAGTTCATGGTAAATGCTAGAAACTTTGTGGACCTCAGCATGGAGAAGAACAGGGCAATGAGCTCTGATGGCGTTGGCATGGATACTGGGTTGCAGTAACTGTTCGTCGAATCAGGTCTCAGGTTGGGCTCTTTCTAGTTCTGTCTTGTTTTTAATGGCTTTCAGTAATATGCATAAGGTTTTTAGAACTCATAGACTAGATACCAGTTGCAATTTTGGCATCTTGGAAGGTTTGAATTTCCAGTTTTTGTATAAGGCACTATCTCAGCAATGTTTTTCTTCTGCATACTCCTTCTAGGGCAGTTCATAAGATGCTAAATTTTTCATAGGACAGAAATATACAATGATAGTTATCGTCTAGAACATGATGAACTTGGTGTGATGGATGTCTTCCTCATATGGGAGCAATCTGATCATTCTCTGTTATGTATTTTCCATCTTTTTATATAATCAAAGTTGGCTAGCCGTTTCTGTTAAAAAAAAGAATACCATCAAAGTATCCTCATTAGATGACCAAACCAAAAGAAAACTCATCCCAGTTACATGTCTTATTTCGAGAATCTATGGGTTACCTAAAATTCATAAGAATAATACCCCACTAAGACCTATTGTTAATACTATTGGATCCCCTACCTACCTCTTAGCTAATCTCCTAGCTAGCAAACTAAAAACTCTTGTGGGTAACACAAAAACTTATGTCAAAGATTGTACACATTTTTTAAGTAAGATAAAAAACATGAGGATCAACAATAATGACATCCTCTTGAGCCTAGATGTGGTATCATTATACACCATGATCCCCGTAGATGAAGTTGTGACCTTAATTAAGAACCTAATAGATTCCCAAACAACACGGTTGGTGGAGCTATGTCTATGATCGACATTCTTCAGTTTCCATGGATTCTTATACGAACAAACATGTGGAGTCACAATGGGATCCCCCCTCTCCCTTGTAGTGGAAAATCTCTTCATGGAGCATTTTGAACAATCAACCATTAGGTCCTCACCACTCAAACTAGATTTCTAGGTAAGATTTGTAGATGATACAAATGTCAACTTAATGGGCTCATGGTATGGATAACTTGAACAAATTCGTGAAACATTTGAACAAACAGTCTAAAAAAATTCAATTCATGATGGAATTAGAAGAAAATGGTTCCATTACATTTGTAGGTGTTTGTATTTCAAAACGAGATGATGGCACCCTACACGTCCAAGTCTTCCGAAAAGAAACACATTTTGAGCTATACCTCCATGCAGAGTCACATCATCACCCATCCTAGAAAATATGTGTGATCAATACCTTAGTTCCTAGGGCCTTAAGAAACTATGATGACAAACATATTGAACAATAAACGACTGACATAAATGACTATTGTACAAATTCATTATCAAAATTGTAATTTTCCAATGTGAGTGTGACACAACTAAAAATGACTAATTCACATTAATCGTTGTTAGCTAATCATATTTATATTCACGTGACTAAATTAGTCATTTATGTTAGTCATTTTTATTTAGTCACTTGTTATCTAGTCATATATTTTATCCCGTGACTAAATTAATCGTTTATCTTAGTCATTTTTTGTTGGCTTATTTAAAATTGCTCAATTTTAGTCATTTATCCCTTGAAAAAACAGTGGTGACTAACTTTTTTAGTCGCCTAGTCATTTATCTCTCATTTTGTACTAGTGCATCCATGTCTGTCACCTTCACCATCTTGCGCATATACTTCTTGTATTCATGTTCTTCTTCATCATCCGCAGATACTCCTAGTATTCATGTTCTTCTTCACCATGCGCATATACCTCTTCAAAGTTACTTCCATATAATTCTTCACACTTCTGTAGGAATATTGTATCCACTTTGACTTCAACTAATATCAATGACTCAGATTGAATCAATCGACATCCTCTTTGACATTAGTTGACATCAATTCAAACCAAAGTTCAACATAACATATTTTAGAGGGAAACCTAAGATGGAGAGTTCTACCTATTCAAGGAGTCTCAATCAAAAGAGCTAATTGACTGGATCTTAGATATGAAGAAATATTTTGATACATAATAGATTAAGGATCCTAATGTCAGTCATATGGATCTAGCTAAACTAATCTAAGCTAACAATAACATATCAACATAAATAAGAACATAAAGAGAATAAGGAAAATAATACACCAGATATACGTGGTTCACCCAATTGGGATTCGTCCACGGGAAGGTTGTCTTATTATCTCCAGAAATCTCCTTCAATCTTATAAGAGAGCAACTATAAATTACCCCAATACAATATAGCATATCTTGAGATCACAATACCATGTGTCAATACTATCTATGAGCATGCACCACTTTATAACTTCTTGTATCTCAGTGTTTTTGATGTGACTCCCTTTACCCTATTATATACCAAGAGATATGGAGGAATTACTCTCACATATTGCATGTGGGATAATATAATTCTCCATAATAACATCTCTTTATATAATGATGGATATCAAGAGTATATTTTACCATAATGAATATGGTATATAATGTATTACTCATTTACATAAGATTGTGTATAAATTCCAACATAATACAAAGACATCATTACCTTCCAAGGAATATAAAATATTCGAACACTCCCCCTTAATAATGGCTGGGAGAAAAGCCCTTTCTAACACTAAGGAAGGAAGGAGTCATTACTTCTCCCCCCTAATGACAACTTCTAAAATATCCATAATCTACAAATAACAAGAACACTTTGGCTAATGGAATTTGATGAAGAACAAATGCTTCTCACTGAATCATGAAATTGCACATGAGCCATGTTGCATGATGAAATACCAACAACAAGATGCCCAGATCTAAAGAGAATCCTTTATGGCTACTGGATCTCATAGATGTCGAGAAATTGTGACATAATACAACAACAAGGTTCCTAGATCACCACAAGAATCATCACAACCATAACTAATAGTTGAAGAACTGTGATATAACATCCACACCAATGTACAAATACCTTTTGACGGATGATACAACAGAACATGTGGCTAAGAACACAACAACAATGTACAAAATACTTAGATGGCCGATACACATGTGGATATCAGACATTCTTCCAATCAAGGTGCAATATAAATACTTGTATAAGACCTCAAACATCGAAGAAACAAGACCCCAATGGTCTATACACCAAAAATGATATCATACAGCTGAACATCATGAATTTAACAGTAGAAGATGGTGGCTTCATTATTTCTGAAATAAGGTGATAACAAAGATCAAAAATTAATATGCTTAGGAAGGAAGTACGGAAACTAGCTTCTTACAACTTTTCACATAAACATAGATCTTATTTGCACAAGAAATTCCGAGATTAAGGAATACAAAGATCATAAAACCAAATTGCTCATACATAAATGAAAGTGCTTATACACAAAAGGTTAGCAAACATCAAATATAAAGATGAAACCTCATATGATAAAAAATATTAATTTGCTCATTAAGGAAAATGAAGTTACTTTTACACATTAAGTGTTAGCCACAACATATAAATAGTGAGCAATAAAATAGTTCACACAAGATTTACAAATATGAGATTGTTCTTATACAATTGCTTTTATAAACATGAAATGATTAGAAATCAACACGATTAAATATGATAAAAAAAGAACAAATTAGGTATCTTGTTAAAAATATTAAGCATTAGATGGTTTATAGCTATCATCATGACAAAATACTAGAGATGCATGCCCTTAAAAAATGCCAATCCTTCGATATAGGAATGTGAAACAAATATATACCAAGAACAAGAAATAATCTCCTAATAAACATGATTAGAAGAAAAACCCAAATGCAAAACAAAAAACTGAATAACAGAAAACCAAAACACTTTACCTTTCTAATTAGTAAAATAGTAAAAAACAGAAACTTTACTTACAACCCTTTTGAAAAGTGCCAAGAAAAGTAACTCGCGGGTGTTCCAACAGTAGTCTCATGGGTAAACACTGATACTCGTGGATTCTATATGACGATGTTGTGGCTACTCGTGGGTTGTTGTATATTGGAGTCACGGCTACTCATGGGTCTCTATGCAGTAAAGTCGCGGTTATGTCGAAGCACTCGCATGTCTATGCACAACATGGTAGTAAGTACACTGAATTAAACATAAGTTTAATAGTAGAGAAGATGCGAGTATGTCGTAGAACACGCTAGCCTGTACACTGAATAGTTGTGGGTTTGCAGTATACTTGAGGGTTCGTAGTAGGGAAAGTCACGGTTAACCGTAGGTTCTACGAAGGAAAAGTCACGAGTGTCAAGTTCGAGGCCAAAAACAGTGTCGAATAAGCAGAACATGAAAACCTACACAAATTCTACCAAAATTGGATGAAATACTGCTGATCTGACAACTGGAAGATAGATCTCCTTTAGGAGAATCCAAAAATCATAGTGTGATTCCATGAAGATGGGTAACTATTTTTGGCCAAATATGAAGATGAAAAACAAAAATTTTACCCATGTATTAAATTGAAGCCCTCGAAACTCATATTTGCCACATGAATTTTGACATGCAGTTAAAAAACGAAATGTAGAGAATTATGTTGGCTTTCCAATGATATTTTCTTCTAAATATACCAATGTCATTTGTTATGTCAAATTTTCATTTAATGAAATGTGTGTACTTAAAATTTTGAAGAGCAATTAACAAGTAGTTTGTGTGTGTGCACAATAATTTAATGTTAAAGTAATAATTTTAAAAAATGAAATATGTGAACATGATCTAGACAGAATGCACTAGTGCTTACATATTTTTCATTTAATTTTTCTTGAAAAATTATATCTATTATTATTTTTCGAAAGTGACCAATGAATATTTCAGCTGTATTTTGCACACATGTGTGTGTGTGCACCAAATATTTTGAATGTTTACATAATTTGCAAAACTAAAAATACCCTTTTGAAGGGGATGCACTTATCTAGTGCTTGTGTATTTTTTCAAATTTTTTGGATGTGTATTTTGAATGTTTGATTTATCTTTGAGCTCAATCGAAGTTGTTAGCAAAGTTTTTTAGCGCAAGTTTTAGTAGAAATTTAAAAACAAAAGACATACGAAGATAAAAATTCATAAATTTTATGTGTGTGGATAGAGGATTCATTGAAAAATCCAATGGTATCAAGTCCGCCCATTAATGTGCATTTAATGATATAGTTTAAGCCTCTGAAAGACAGGAAAAACTTTCTTTCTGCAGTGAAAAGGGCTCTCATCCTATTTTTTAGGCTCTCAATCAAGGTATTTAAAATACCTCGATCAAGGGTTAAATATGATCTCGATCAAATTTTTTACATAGACCTCGATCGAGGTATGTTTAAGTCCTCGATTGAGGTATTTTTAATCCCTCGATCGAGCAAATACCTCTCGAGGTGCAAGTTTTAGTAGAAATTTAAAAACAAAAGACATACAAAGATAAAAATTCATAAATTTTATGTATGTGGATAGAGGATTCATTGAAAAATCCAATGGTATCAAGTCTGCCCATTAATGTGCATTTAATGATATAGTTTAAGCCTTTGAAAGACAGGAAAAACTTTCTTTCTGTAGTGAAAAGGGCTCTCGTCCTATTTTTTAGGTCCTTAATCGAGGTATTTAAAATACCTCGATCGAGGGTTAAATATCATCTCGATCGAGGTTTTTACATAGACCTCGATCGAGGTATGTTTAAGTCCTCGATTGAGGTATTTTTAATCCCTCGATCGAGATATTTTTAATCCCTCGATCGAGCAAATACCTCGATCAAGGGGCTGAGACCTAGAAGGCTTGAATGCCGAGAGAGGAGGAGAAGAGATAGCTTCAAAACTGAAGCGAACAATGAACCAGCTATGAGAAAGACAAAGTAGTGAGATTTGAGCTATAAATAACATAGATGGACAAACATAAAATAAATATGCCACATGGAGGGGTGAGGCTCAAAGAGGGTTCTTTGAGCCTCACCTCTCAAACTATACTAAGAAAGACACTCAGAACCAATACCCCAATAATAACTCAATAAAATAAGAGAAATGTAGGATAGAAACCAAATGAGTGACTTGTTATTATAAGAAGGCTTGCTAGGCCTTTATATAGCATTATTACAATGTGTCTTGAGACCATACCATGGGCCAAAACTATGTGCTACCAAATACCATGGATGAGAGAGGGTGGCCTCTCAATTTAATACTTTTATGGTTTATACATCCGAATTTAGACCATATGCCCCCTAAAATTCGGATCATTCCTCCCCTCTTAGAAAATGATGGTCCGCATCATTTCATGCTAAAAAGAGACCCATGATTACAATGTGCTAGTTACCAATGAAGAGAAGGGTTTTGTGTGGTTGACCTATAACCGTGGGTTTTGCGAGGGTGACCCATAACCGTGGGTTTTTCAATGGTGACCCATAACCATGATGGCAATGACAAGCTTGATTCCAATGAAGAGAAGAGTTTTGTGTGGTTGACTCAAAACCATGGGTTTTGTGTGGTTGACCCATAACCGTGGGTTTTATGTGGTTGACCCATAACCATGGTGGCAATGGCAAGCTTGTTTCCACTGAAGAGAAGGGTTTTGTGTGGTTAACCCATAATCGTGGGTTTTGTGTGGTTGACCCATAACCATGATTACAATACATAACTATGGGTTTTGTGTGGTTAACACATAACCATGGGTTTTGTGTGGTTGACCCATAACCGTGATTACATTACGATTTTTAAAAAATCGAAAATTCATGATCTTTGGTGCAGTTGATGTCTTGCTACAAATCCATTCATAACGTCTGATGCATGTAATGAAATTGAATTCTATTGAAGACCCATTTGAGATCTGAAAGAGACATTTCCATCCATATAACATACTTGCTCTGGGGTGGCCCAAATATTGAGAAAATGTTTGTTGAAGTTTAAGAGATGCGCGCACACTATTTTGCAGACATATGTTGCTTCAGTCGATGATATCTCTCAAACCAGAAAGCCAAATGGAAAACCATGAAATACCCATTTTAGTTGATTGAAAGAGCTTTCCAACAAGCTATGGTAGAGCCTCAAAGACATTTTTTGGAGTTTGTAGCACTTGTTTAAAGTTGTTGTACGTCTGGCCGCATTGTGTACAAATATGTACTACTTCAAACAAACATATCTCACAAACCGGAAAATGAAATAAAATTCCGTAAAATACCCATTTTAGATGACGGAAAGAGATTTCCAATGAGATATGGAAGAGCCTTTTGAGACATTATGTGGAGTTTGTAGCACTTGTTGAAAGTTGTTGTACGTCCGGCTGCATTATGCACAAACACTTGCTACTTCAAACAAGCATATCTCATAAACCAGGAAACGAAAGGAAATTCCGTGAAATACCCATTTGAGCTGACGGAAATACCTTTTTGATGAGCTATGGTAGAGCCTCTAAAACATCCTGTGAAGCTCATGGAACCTGTTCAAAGTTTGATGAATGTGAGAGTGTTGAGAAGCATGGGTTGTTGTAGAGGTTGTGGAACCTCCATTGAACCCGCATAATGCTTCAAAATATTGTCCCGATGGAGAGCGTACCCACTCTGATACCACTGATCCGGATCTTAGGGACTGAGACCCGGAAGGATTGAATGCCGAGAGAGGAGGAGAAGAGATAGCTTCAAAATTGAAGCAAACAATGAACCAGCTGTGAGAAAGACAAAGTAGTGAGATCTGAGCTATAAATAAAATAGATGGAAAAACATAAAATAAATATGCCACATGGAGGGGTGAGGCTCAAAGAGGGTTCTTTGAGCCTCACCTCTCAAACTATACTAAGAAAGACACTCAGAACCAATACCCCAATAATAACTCAATAAAATAAGAGAAATGTAGGATAGAAACCAAATGAGTAACTTGTTATTATGAGAAGTCTTGCTAGGCCTTTATATAGCATTATTACAATGTGTCTTGAGACCATACCATGGGCCAAAACTATGTGCTACCAAATACCATGGATGAGAGAGGGTGTCCTCTCAATTTAATACTTTTATGGCTTATACATTCAAATTTAGACCATATGCCCTCTAAAATTCGGATCACTCGTCCTATTTTTTAGGCCCTCAATCGAGTTATTTAAAATACCTCAATCGAGAGTTAAATATGATCTCGATCGAGGTTTTTACATAGACCTCAATCGAGGTATGTTTAAGTCCTCGATTGAGGTATTTTTAAGCCCTCGGTCGAGCAAATACCTCGATCAACGACCTAAAAAACAAGCCATGGACCTTTTTTTATAATTTTCAAAAGCTAGATCGAGCTTTTAAAAATCTAGATCGAGCTTTTGAAAAGCTAGATCGATTTCTTGTTTCAACCCTCGATCGAGGTTTTAATAGCTCAATCGGGATCTTGTTTCAACCATAGATCGAGGTCTTTTAAATCCCTCAATCGAGGTCTTTTAAAACCCTCGATTGAGGTTTTAATACCTCGATCGAGGGCTTTAAAAGACCTCGATCAAGGGTACACAACACAAATTTTTGGTACTTCGCTCACCAAAAATCGTGAACGAGCTTCATGGATCAACCTGAATATGTGTATTATGTTGAGATATTGTAATTTCTAAGAATATTATATTTGTACTTTATTATTCCGGAGATGTTTCATTTCTCCGTGAAGACCTTATTGTATATCCGGAGATGTTTATTCCTCCATCGAAATGTGGTAACTTGGGTTATTAGACTTCCCTAGTGGGGTTGGCCCGGAGTTAGTTGTAATGGGTTGTTTAACCTAGTGGTTAAAGTTGAGGCTGACCTAGTTAGTGTAAAAGTCAAGTCGGAGTTGTGTATAAATAAAGGAGGTGTGTTCCTCATTTAACACACACTACCCTCACTTGTGAATAGCGCATAGTTGAGGGAGAGATCTGCTATGGAGGAGAAGGAGCTCATGTCTAGGGTTTACATCTTTGTATTTGCTGGTCACCTATATTGAGGAAGCTTTGTTGGGTTTTCTACCCCATGAGGGTTTCCCATGATAAATCTGTGTCTCTTATGTTTATGTTGTGCTTGTTGTTCTTTTAGTGATCTTGTATATGCTATTGTTGTGAAATGAAATGAAATGATGATATTTTCTATCTTAGCATATTGAATCTTAACATGGAATCAGAGCTAACCTGAAGGAAGGCAATGTATGGCACTTACGACACTTGCTTCACTTGCGACAATTTGAAGATTAGGGTTTTGTATAGAAAAAATCAGTCATCGTTGAAATTTTGCTATAAATCCATTTTGGTGAAGGTTCAGGATCTGAAACCTTTACAGGTCGTAGAAAACATCCCCCTGTACCTTCTTTCCAAAGGAAAACCGCTAATTCATTTTACTTTGTGATTTATGATGAGTACAATTTAGGGTTTCTGCCTCTTCCAGATCTTAGTCATAAACAGGTGACCTAGGAAAAAAGGTCACAACTTGGGCTAGGAAGCTCCAAATGAAATTTATTAAAATGTGATAGGTATAGCACAGACTATAGTTTCTCAGGTAAGGTTTTCGGAGGCCGAAGTTGAATCAGTGACACGTGGCACTCCGTACAAGTTCGCTCTCCTGTTTTATCCCATAAACAGGTCACGTTGCGACACTTGGCATAAATATCTCTCATAAAATATAATTGAGGTCGGAACTATGGGTTTGGAAAGCTGACAATTTAGGCTACCATAGGCCAAGATTTTGGACCCTGTGAATTCGTAATTTCAGAGATGCACCAGAAACAATCAGGTGCATATTTCTGTCAAAACAGAATTGTTTTCTGAGCACCTTCATTCTTGGCTTATCACTACTGCGGGAATTTAGGGCTTTAGAGAAAGTTAGAATTTTTGGAATCAGAGTCCACGGCTGAATGCTCCTCATCAAAATCAAAATTTAGAGACCAATATCAAAATTTTTGGTTGGCCAGAAGGCTGGGCTTTATCAAACCCTAGTTCGGGATTTTGATAAAAAAGGTGGAAAATTAGGGCTTCTGCAAAAGTTGGAATTTTTTAAGTTTGTGACCACGGCTGGAAGTTCCTCAGAAAAATCAATGTTTAGATCTTTGGATCGAACCTTTTGATTGGGAAGAAGGGTGGGCTTCACCAAACCCTAGTTTGGGATCTTGTCTAGAAGATCCAGAAGTTTCAAAGGCAATTTTGATGGGTCAAATTTTGGAGATTTGAAAATTGAAGTATGCTAGATTGATCAGCTCAGCAAGGCGCATCTTTCCATCCATTCAGAAGTTTTAAATTCAAAGTTTGAATTTTTAGGGTTTCTCTGACAAACCCTAATCCAGCTCTAGATCCAGCTTCAGCAAATCAAAGTGTATTGGGTTAAAAACAATCCTAACAGGTATGACTTGAGGAGATACAGGTATGTGTTGAAATATGTTCATGATTAAGTTTATGATTGTGTTCATATTATTTAGGTTAGTACAATCTTGATTAATGTTAGACTTGTCTTATTACCCTAGTAAAAGTATGAATGCATTGGAATGATAGAATACATTTATTGATTAGGGTTATGACACTTATGATTGTACTAGTGCACTGCGGTATTGTATGAGGATGATGTTGTCTACTAACAAGATATAGGTACATCAAGAAATACAAATCAAGTTCTATGACCATGATGACATAAAGACAAAGACTCATCCATAGTCTTTGACCACATAGAAGATCTAGTTACGAGGCATGCATGACCTTGTTCTACTATGCTTAACCCATGAGATATACAGGTTCTAGCACAAGGTCTCTAAATCATTGAAGAGAACAAAAAATATATTGTTTGGGTATATTAAGACATAACCAAGCTTGATAATCCAGGTATGTTTTCCCATATCAAGTTAGAATCCTACTTTGTTATGATCTTAGGTAAGTATACCTATGTATGAAATTATCATGACCATACATACTTAATATTATTTAGAATCATAATGTTTTGATACTATTAAGACTATACTAATGAATGTATGATTATGTATGAGATCATGATGATGACACTAGTGCACACTTAAGCATGCATAGTGGTCCAGGATGGATAAAAGTTCAAAATAGAGATCAAGCGGGAGGCAACCACACAAACATAAAAGATAAGTGTTTAAGTTGTCATTTGAATTACTTCTTGAAACTATGAATAGTAAATGATATTGCTCGTAATAGTTGTATGCATTCCTAGAATATATCATGCCGAGTGTAAGCATTCATATGGCATTGAACAGTATACTACTAATATGCATATGATGGGTAAGTTGCACAAAATTTCCATTGTTGTTTATCTAGAATGAAACCTCTTTGCTGACATGCTGAGAGTTGTGCACGCTCTTGATAGTATGTTCTGGTAAAGATGGGAGGCATCTAGATAGCCACTATATGCATACATGATATGAAAAAGTGTTGTGCCAAAGTATTGTTCAAGATAGTTGCATAACTATGTGAAGCATATCTGTATGCATAATAGGTTATCATGTCAACCTGGCTTGATGATTATGAAGTATTACTAATCATGTAAGTAACTTTGATTTGTAGGAAAGGTCATGAAGAATGATGAACACCAAACAAGTGATGGATGTTCAACAATAAGACTTACAAATCAAAGCTAGAAGATTCTCTTAGAAAGAAGAAGAGGATCATGACAAGATGTTTGCTCCAAGTGGATAGATAAGACCATTCTCTTAATGGTGTAATTGAAGAAGAAGTGTGAATTAGGCTATGTACGGTTACCCAGGATCGATAGTCATTTGATGAGCTTAATGATCACCATGGGTGATGTGGATTTCAACCTTCGCTACAAGGTTGAAGATGGTGTCTATATATAGATGACATTCTTCTCTTAGATGGATGCAAGAAGTAACTCACCACAGAGTTTGAAGGATCTTGAGGATCATATCAATAGACCCATCTAATAGGAGATGGCACGGATAGATATGCAAAATATCACTCAATGCAGAGTGTGAATGATGTTTAGTCATAGAGAGAGAATTGATAGCTTCTTGACAAGCTTGGGCTTTACCAGCAGTAAAGTTGATCCTAACCTTTACCTTAAGGTTATGGATTATACTATTATTGTATGTGGATGATATCTTTCTGACAGGGAATGAGAAACAGATCATGGAAAGCAAGAAGAAGCTAACTACATAATTTGAGATGAAAGATCTCGGATTGATGCATTACTTCCTAGGATTGGAAGTATGGCAAGGCTCAGAAGGAATCTTTCTTAACCAGGGAAAGTATGCTGTGGAAATATTGAGAAGATTTTATATGTTGGAATGTACAACCATGGCCACTCTCATGGGATCCGACTTAAAGCTGTTAGCTGATGACTCATCAGAGTTAGTGGATGTAACTCTGTACAAAAAGATTATTGGGTCATTGATGTATTTGACGAATACGAGGCCAGATATATGCTTTGCTGTGAACACCTTGAGTCAGTATCTAGTGGAACCTAGGAATGTTCACTTGATAGATGCAAAGCATGTGATGAGATACCTAAAGGGTACAGTAGACTTTGGTCTATGTTGGAGATCATGACTTTAGATTGTATGGCTACACAGATGTTGATTGGACAGGAAGTGTATCAGACAGGAAGATCTCATCGGGAGGGTGCTATTTGTCTGAGATATTCCATGATCTCATGGTTCAGCAGGAAGCAGTCTAGTGTGGTCCTCAGCATAGCTGAAGCGCAATATATAACTGCTTGCTCTGCCACTTGTGAAGCAGTATGACTTCAAAAACTGTTATCAGGACTATTTGACTTAGAGATGGACCCCACTGTGATCATGTGTGACAACCAGAGTTGTATCAAGATGACAGAGAATCGAGTGTTCCATGATAATTCAAAGCACGTAGAGATCTGATATTTCTATATATGGGATATGGTGCAGAAAGGAGCTATCAAGCTCGAGTATGTAAGCACTAACCAACAAGTTGCTGATATATTGACCAAACCTCTGTCTCAAGTAAAGTTTCAGTATTTCAGAGACAAGCTTGGTGTCTTTCAAAAGTACCCTCCTCGAAAGGGGGAGTGATGTGGTCACTAATTATGAGATTTCCTGCATCGAAAGTGAGGTCGATGATATGGATACCTGTATTGGTGATACCGACAATGAGGTCGATGAGTGGTCCTTAGAATTGGTATAAGTTTACAAATGGATTGCATCATCCCTGGACTTCGGTCCCCTGAATTGATCCGCAGACATATGTCTCCAAGAAAGAAGTCCCTAATGGACGAGAGGGATTGCATCATCCCTGGACTTCGGTCCCCTGAATTGATCCGTAGACATATGTCTCCGAGAAGTGGTCCCTAGTGGACGAGAGGGATTGCTATATCCCTAGACTTCGGTCCCCTGAATTGATCCATAGACATATGTCTCCGAGAAGTGGTCCCTTGTGGATGAGAGGGATTACATCATCCCTGGACTTCAGTCCCCTGAATTGATCCATAGACAGATGTCTCCGAGAAGTGGTTCCTAGTGGATGAGAGAGATTGCATCATCCCTGGACTTTGGTACCCTGAATTAATCCATAGACATATGTCTCCGAGAAGTGGTCCCTGGACTTCGGTCCCCTGAATTGGTCTCTAGAGAGATGTCTCCGAGAAGTGATACCTAGTGGACGAGAGGGATTGCATCATCCCTAGACTTCGGTCTCTTGAATTGATCCGTAGAAATCTGTCTCCAAAAATTGATCATAGGACTGCATCATCCCTGAACATTTAGTTCAAAATGATGTGTTTAGATTCCATCGTCCATAGACATGGGACTTGTCTTAAATTGATAAGGATTGATCATCCTGGGAATTTGATCTGGATTGTATCGTCCATGGACCTATGTCCTAAAGTGAGAGGGATTGACCATCCCATAATAGGATCTTGTGTATTGTAGAGTATGCTGCTATGATGATGCTGTAGATCGAGATGATACAGATGCTGTAGATCGAGATGATCCAGATGCTGTAGATCGAGATAATCCAGATGCTATAGATCAAGATGATCTAGATGTTGTAGATCGAGAAGATCCAGATGCTATTGATCGTGATGATCTAGATGATGATGTTGATGATCGTGTGATGACGATGGTAATGATCGTGTGATAACGATGCTAATGATCATGTGATGACGATGCTGATGATCGTGTGGGGACAATGCTGATGATCGTATGATGACAATGTTGATGATCGTGTGATGACGATGCTGATGATCGTGTGATGACGATGATGATGATCGTGTGATGACGATGTTGGTGATCGTATGATGATGATGCTGATGATCGTGTGATGACGATGCTAATGATCATGTGATAACGATGATCGTTTGACAACGATGATCGTGTGACAACGATGTTGTTGATCGTGATGATCCAAATGATGATATTGCTATAGCTGTTCAAGTGCTGCAGAAGATGAAGATTTAGTATTGAAGATGTTGATGTTCCAGTATTGAAGATGTTCCAGTAACTGCTTGAGTTACTGGTGATGAATAGAGAAAGCTTCCAACGATTTATAGCTGTATCATGTATGATGTAGTTGATGACTCCTTGCTCCTGCAGATGTTGTTATAATATCCTTCTCGTTAAGGGGGAGTGTTGAAATATTGTAACTTCTAAGAATATTATATTTGTACTTTATTATTCCGGAGATGTTTAATTCCTCCGTGAAGACCTTATTGTATATCCGGAGATGTTTATTCCTCTGTCGGAATGTGGTAACTTGGGTTATTAGACTTCCCTAGTGGGTTCAGCCCAGAGTTAGTTGTAATGGGGTGTTTAACCCAGTGGTTAAAGTTGGGGCTGACCTAGTTAGTGTAAAAGTCAAGTCGGAGTTGTGTATAAATAGAGGAGGTGTGTTCCTCATTTAACACATACTACACTCACTTGTGAATAGCGCATAGGTGAGGGAGAGATCTTCTATGGAGGATAAGGAGCTCATGTCTAGGGTTTACATCTTTGTATTTGCTGGTCACCTATATTGAGGAAGCTTTGCTAGGTTTTCTACCCCATGAGGGTTTCCTGGGATAAATCTGTGTCTGTTGTTGTTATTTTAGCAATCCTATATATGCTATTGTTGTGAAATGAAATGCAATGTTGATATTTTCTCTCTTAGCATATTGAATCTTAACATATTATGGGTCACTGATTTCATATTGTAACTATTTATTATTGACTAAATATATGCTTCTCATTCTTTATTATTCAAAAACATTGCTATAATTGCAAAAATATTTTGAGTGGAAAACCAATAAATCTACTAATAATTTGTATTATTGCAAACGAAACCAAAATTATTATGTGATTACAATGTTTGGCATGGAAAAATGCAAATTTGTTAATGTTTATAGAAATTAGGAATATGAATAGTAGATAACTATAAACAATATAAAAATCTTAGCCAAAATGAAAAAGAGAGTACTATAGTTATGCATAGCTAACCATTAGGAGGTATAACACTATTAGGATTATGTTTTGTTTTTTAGTCCATATAGATCTACAAAAACAACATCAAGAAACCCTTGAAACATTTCTGCAAAAATCTACACAACAAGGTTAGGGTTAGAAGAGCAAATTGCATAAATATGCCCAAATCTGAAGAGAAGTCTAATGGATACTGTTAACACCCAAAAAGTGCTCACTAGCTCATTTCCTTATTCACATGACCCATTTGTCCACTTTTTCATCATTTGAGCCTCTAAAACCATCAAAAGGTCACCAAAAGACCTTAATACACTCCTTTTTCCACTCAAAATGAATATTTTTTCCTCAAAAAGGGTCCAGAATTCCCTAAAATATTAAAAAGGGAATAAAAATATTCAAAATATTCAAAAAAAGAAAAAGGAGGAAAAAGGTACCTAAACCATGTTGGTCAATACCATTGGTTTCCTCAAAACCATAATGGTATTCCCCACCACCAAAAACTATAAAAAGGTGGTAGGGGCTCCTCACTTTCCATCCATCCATTATCCTATCCTCATGCTATCAAAATCTCTCATGAGTTCTTGACCATTGTAGCAATCTTGGAGAAGAGACCATTGGAGCTTGGAGCTACTCACCTTGGAGCTGCTCAACACCACAACATCCTCACCATTTGAGGTCTCATAATACAAAAGTTATTTTTCATTTTATTTCTTGTTCTTATTCTTCAATCTTTTCAAATTTTATTGTTATATGCACATGCTAGTTTAGTTTTAGATTCAGATTTATAATTGTTTTTTGCTTTCAATATTTGAAACTGCTATCACTTGTTGATAGGTGCCCATTGCATAAAGCTTGGTTGCAAAATGAAGCCAACAGTTTTTGGCAACTCCGCTCACTTCGAATTCTTAGATCTCAGTTTTTTGCTTTAGATCTTAGTTTTTGTTAGTTTTAATCATTTTAATTCATAGATCTGCCATCCTAGACAGCAGATCCATTGATGTTCTAGATCTTGGCCCTTTTTATTGCCATTAACAGCCTGAAATTTCCATTTTCTGGTTCATTTTTCGGCGTCCGTTTTCGGCTTTCGCCTCACGGTTTTTTGCTCGACAGTCGCGCCGCTCATCGCGACCTCGCGGATTTTTTCCGGGCGGCTCGCCGCGGCTTCGCAACCAATTTATGCGCTGCACATCGCGGCTTCGCAGCCATTTGCCGCATTGCACATTGCGGCTTTGCGACTGAAACCCGCGCTGCCCATCGCGACTGCGTGGCCGAAACCCGCACTGCCCATCGCGACTGCACGTCCGAAACCCGCGCTGCACATCGCGGCTGTTTTCCCGAAACCCGCGATGCAAGTTTTTTCAATTCGGCCAATTTTTTGAAAATCATTTTTTGCTGTATTTTCTGCCCATTTAGCATATTTTACAGCCTTAATTTTTCTGCATTTTTACAGCCACATTAAATCTTTTATTATTTAGAATGCTCCATTAAAAGTCTTTTTAAAAAAATTTCAGTAATTGAAAGAGAGATTTTTCTGCATTTTATTTAAATCAAGGTTTTACTGTTTATTTGCACAATACTTTGCCCAAGCATCTTTTAAGAGATCCATTTATTTCTTGAAATATTTATGTTATTTGCTTCCCTTTAAATTATTTCAAAGATCCATTATTTTTGAATAGTTTTTTTTAAGCATTTACATTTCAAAAATGCCTTTATTTTTTGCAAAACTGGAAGCGTCTTTTCTTTCATTTGTAATCAATCGCCCAAGCGAGGAAAATCAATTTCAGATTAAATACCACACTTGCACCCACTTTGCCACATAATTTAAACTGAGCCTTAAAATTTACCTTAAACTCAACAAAATTTTAACCCCACTTGGGGAGCACTTAAAAGAATTTTGTAGTTAGGTAGAATTGAGGGGATAGGTGTTCCAATAACACCCCTCAGTTATTACATTTGAGACATAGCAGTTGTCCTCTACGGTACCAAAATCCCTTATAATTTTGACACGGTTATCAACCAATTTATCGGGAAGGCCTCTCCCTTAGGAGGGTTGAAGTAGCCAGATTGGTTCCGAAAGTTTGAGTGGAATACTACAATCCATTCAGTAACCGAAGGATACCTTTTGAAGTTCTCAGTGTACACCCTCTTGGTGTAGAACGGCGATAGAACCAAACTGCAAATTCACCCAACCGAACTTGTCATGAACGGGGTATCCTAGTTGCCACTCTTTAGGATTGTCTACCCGGTGTCCCTCCCGGTAGGGGGATATCTAGCCATTGATTCAACACTCTATATTGTCTGACTTGGATTTCATCACCTTGCAGAGGATATCATTTGTTGACTCACAATACTTCTAGTTAGGTGTTTGCATGATACATTACCCACCTTTGGTCTAGTAACACCTCTTTTTTCTGGAAACTGTTTGACTTTTGGTATTCTAACCAATTTTGTTGCATCCCTCCACTTATTATAGCACAACTGCTATAATAAGTGCTTTTTGAGGTTGATTTTTGGCTTGAGAGCCTTCATTTTTTCATTCCCCTTTTGCACTCATTGTTGCATTAGGGTTTCGAGTTTTTTACATCACCACCTTACACTGAAATTTAAAATATATATATATATATATATATTTCTCGCCATTGAGAATTTAAGACGATCTCGTCGTCTTCAGGGTGAACCCCCTCAGTTCAGTCCACTTGGCTCTACACGTCACCGACGTAGAGCCTTATCCCTTGACTCGACATATCATCGGCCAAACATACAGTCATCTGATTCTGACACGTCTCACTTCACATCTGATTCTGAGGCTGAATCCGAAAACCTTACTGAATTATCACCAACCAACCTCATGGCTGGACCACAATACGACCCACTTTTTACCAGTACTATTGGAGATACATCCTCAAACCCTTCTACTACTGTGCCATCCATGGTAACAACAACCCCTCTAGGAATGCCTAATATGGGTGACACTCCACCTTTAGCTATGCCCAACATAGGACTACCTCCTATTATGGGTATGCCAATCATAGGAATCACACCACCTGTCATTACCACAACCCAGATCGCAGGAATTCCTGGCACTATTCCTAACCCCAGTGTAACCCATGTTGCACTTGGAAACGATGGCCCATACCAAACCACAACGGTTGGAGGAAACATACCTTCAATACCTAGCATACCCTTAGGGGCTACTGGACCACTACATAATGCCACCATGAATAGTTATGTCCCCGTCACTACGCCACACCCATTTGCTAGTTTACCTTACATGGCTAGTCTGAATTTACCAGAATTAGCCAGGCTAACCAATGATCCGATCAGGCACAACCCTACATGGCCACCCATGCCTACAAAGCTCCCCTCGGACATCCCCAAGTTTGAAGGAAAACCTGGGGAGGACCCCCAAAACCACATAATGTCTTTTCACCTATGGTGTTCATCTAACTCCATAGTGGGTGACTCCATTCGACTAAGACTGTTGCAATGAACGTTCACTAGCTTTGCAGCCAAGTGGTACATCGAACAACCATAGTGCCTACTCATATTGGCACAACGCCAATTCACACTATCCCGTTCTTGTTTCCATTTTCCGGGGTTGTCAGTTCGCCAGTAATGGCTACACTCAACCTTCCTCGCTTAACATTAGGGATACCTGTATGGTACTTACCTTCTCCGAGTCCCCCGTCGACTCCAAATGTTAGTTTACAACCGGTACAACCTATCCCTACTACCATCCACTCACCCCCCCGGTCACTCATATGCAAAACAGACCACCCACAATAGTGACTGTAGCATCAACATCCAGAAACGCCCCACCTCTGTTACGGAACACAGGGGGCAAAGGCCCACCAACTTATAACACTGGGCTCATAACTCGCACCCCCCAGCAACCCCCATGGTAGCTAAAAACCCCCCAACTATTCGCATTCCCCCTAAGTGCTCATTGTGTGACGACATAGGCCATGCCACTCATCAATGTCCACAATTACGTGCACTCCAAGAACACATGAATATGTTGGATGATGACACCGGGATTCCAGTGGTAAGACTAGAGCCACCTCCTCACCCTCGCGACAAAATGCTCCGCACTAACCACCCTTGTGCGATATGCGGAATTTATGGTCATTATTCACACCACTACCCTGATCTCCTAGATTATAGAGCAGCCTTGTACAAGTTGAATAACGTCGACCTAGAGATATCCCCTCTTCCCATTAAGGAAATTCATCCCCCACCATCTTCCTCCTCGGAAGAAATTAACACCATTTACACGATTTCCACTGGATACCCCTCTGTCTGGTCGACCCCTTCCATTGATCCCATTGACAAACGTGTTCAACCCTTACAAATCAACATTTACACCACACCTGGAAAACCTGAGCTCATCTCGCTAGGTGCATCATGCACTCAAGCGGAAACTCAGGCATATAAGAAACTCTTCCAAGAGTTTCGTGATGTTTTCACCTCGTCTTACACCGAGATGCTTGGCCTCGATCCTAAATACATGGAACATCACGTCGACAAACATGTCCACCCAAGAACTTTTACTAAAGGGGACCTTGTCCTCGCCTATGATCAAGCTCATGAAAAAATCGAGAAAGGAAAGGTTGTGTCCATGTGGCAAGGCCCATACATTATACACACTTGCCTCGGACAGGGGCATACATTCTAACTGATTCAAAAGGAAACCCCCTACGCAACCCATGCAACGGGTTGTACCTCAAGAGATTTTACCCATAGTAAATCTGATGGACACCAACGTCCATTATTGTACACTATTATTTTGTTTTTCACAAAAAATTCAAAAAACCTAAATATTTGTTTTCTTTGCATGACCACAGATGGATCCTGTTCCACTCTGCTACATCGGTTTCATTGATGGTGCAAGCTGTTGGTCCCCCAATCTGGCCTCCGCAGCTTGGGTAATATATTCCCCTTCACATGAGTTGATCCACATCGACGGAGTGTGTATAGGTGCTACCACCAACAACCAAGCTGAATACGATGTCATGACCGGTCTCCTGGCCGCAGCTCTCCAAATGAGCATACATCACCTTAACATTTTCTTGGACTCACAACTCCTTGTTTCCCAGCTCAACAATGATTACCAAGTATGCGATCCCTGTCTTTTCAGAAAATTCTTGTGCATTAAACAAATGGTTCGACAGTTTGAATCCATTTCATTCACACATGTCCCAAGGAATCTCAATAGTGTAGCAGACCATATGGCCAACAATATTCTTAACTGGCACACCAATCAAACCATATCATAAACAAAAATGCATCCACGTGCATAACATGTGCCTCCACGGGCATATATAAAAATGACAAAAATGCATCCACGTGCATAACACGTGCCTCCATGGGCAAACAAAAAGACAATGAATGCATCCATGTGCATATATGACTATATACCAAATCATATATATATATATATACATCATAATATAGTCAAACATGTCATAGGTTCCCTCAACACCCAATATACAAAAATACATCAGCCGTACAAAAAGGGACTTCCCCATATGCTCATCAGCGTTTGGGGGCAGTTGCAAAATCATCTAATCATCATGGTCTCTAGGCTCCTCTGGCGCCTCCGCCGCTGGCCCCGCTGGATCATGCCGAGCCCGAACTCTCCTCTCTGTCGGCCTCGCTGGATCATCTCGTAAATGAATCCTCCCCTCTGCCGGCCCTACCGGATCATGCCGAGCCCCATCCCTCCACTCAGCCGCCAACAATGCTGCTCTAAGCAAGATCAAGCGCCACTCACGAGGCGCATCGAAACAACACTCGACGATGTCTCGATCCAAATCCCTCCACCCATCCTCTGGAAATCTTGCTAGGATCATGTCTAGTGTCTCTCGGACACCCTCCACAGCATCATCTCGTGGCCCAGCCCCTCGACCGCGAGCCCCAAATCCTCGAGCATGCGGAGGCAGTACCGCCATAGGAGGTGGAATGACCACCATTGCCCGTCCCCTATGAGCCACATAGTCGGCCGGTGGTATAGGACCAACATCTGCACAATCACACAAGTGAACCATCATATAAATATCTAACTATAATCATAACAAACACAGCTAAAACACGTGATATAGTAGAGAACAAAACACAAAACATACCATCTAAACCCCAGGCCTATCCCTGGGCTCGAGGAATCTCAGGATCTCCTCGATAATCCATACCAGTATATGGATAGTCCTCAATCAGCAGGGGGATCTGCTCCCACTGCTCATACATCTCCTATGAAAAGAACCCGCAGATACCACCACCACCACGGGGAATCATCTGCCCCCACCACACCATGCACGGCTCGCTCACCAAACCGTCTCGAACCGGTACCCGTGGCCGCAAAGTCGGTACCCGCTCAAAGAAAAAACAACACAAAAAGGAGACATAGCAGAACTCTCCCCCCTCCCGACTGACCTTGTCCAGATCTCTCCGGACACCAGCCAAAAACATATGACCCCATGCATAGTAGGTCCCCCTCAGCACAGAATCCACCATCATCATTTGTCCCCCCAACAAACGATGTGGCACCATGGCACCCAGCACCTGCAGAACACAAGCCCCTACAGCCCGCATGTCCCACTCCC
This sequence comes from Larix kaempferi, assembly GCA_027924585.1. Lineage (NCBI taxonomy): Eukaryota > Viridiplantae > Streptophyta > Pinopsida > Pinales > Pinaceae > Larix > Larix kaempferi. The sequence goes on along the minus strand of BSBM01000914.1, from coordinate 2,032,822 downwards.
GCAATGATCTCAGGCTCAAAGCGTTGTTCTGCACAATCGCCCCAGCAACACAGAAGGTCTCCAGGAGATCCTCCATGTCCACACCTGTCAGGATCCTCGGTAGAAGATCCCCAACCTCCCCTAAGCGAGGTAACCCGGTAAGGAAATATACATCAGTAAGGGTGATCTCCAACCTCTCACCCCCAACAATAAAGGCACCCTCTGCAAGAACCCACAAACTCACCAATTTGTTCAGTAGCGGTCCTACTGAATGCATCGGTGGAATCTGAGCGAACTTCAGGAGCCCACTCACAGCCAAAGCCTGCCGGACCCCCTGATTGGTCCGAATCTGAATCATCAAATCCTCCTCCATCGCTCACTCTCGCCATGACACCAATGGTCTCCTCAACATCCTTCCAAAAAACAAAGAAATTTTTAGAACCAGAGAAAATTTTTCAAAAAATACCATCGTGGCTTTTCCATCAAATGCCGCGATGATCATCGCGACTTTCATCCAAGGACCTGCGATGGACATCGTGGTTATCGACCAGATAGTCACGATGAACATCGCGACTGTCTCCCCCATACTCGTGATGAACCTCGCGAATTTCATCCCGGCAGCCGTGATGAACATCACGACTGTCAGCCTCGAACCCGCGATGTCCATCATAGCAAAAGACACAAAACCCGCGATATTCCACATTGGAAGGCCAACATGGAATTTCGCGGCCTTCGGGGGCCCACCGCTAACCAAAAAATACATAATTGAAAAAGCTAAGACAAATAGGGTTACTTGAAACTCGTGTAATCAAAAACCAACAGTCAAATCTCCTGGAAATCAAGAAAGAGCTCTGATTGCTCTACCAAACTCACACGTAACAATGACATGTCCTATGGGCCCCACATCCTATTTATAGAAATTTCACCATTTTTCAAACAACCATTACGGTATCATACGACGTCCGTTCCTCAAACCGTTGGTACCGTTGGAATTAGCATAGCGAGAACTTCATGATAGTTCTTTCCTTTTCCTGTTTTCACCAGGTCCATTTTTTGACCATTTTTTCATGCCCCCGTTGCCTCGGTTTGCATGCCACATCGGCCATTCTCTGTTTTTGACAAGTCTGATATCACCGGATTCAGTTTTCCACGTTCGTGATGATGCTTGAGATCATTTCTCGCTCTCATGCCCAGATGTTTTGGGCATTTTTTACCATGCCCCCTCGTCGCCTCGGTTTGCATGCCACATCGGTCGTTCTCCATTTTTAACAAGTCTTATATCACCGAATTCAGTTTTCCGCGTTTGTGATGATGCTTGAGATCATTTCTCGCTCTCACCTCCAGATTTTTTAAGCATTTTTTCCATGCCCCCTCATCACCTCGGTTTGCATGCCACATTGGTCGTTGCCCCTTTTTGACAATCTTTACGTCACCGGAGTCAGTATTCCGCACTCATGACGAAGCTTGAGACCTTTTCTCGCTCTCATAAATCCCATTTCGTTCGGTATAGTTTTACCCCTTTTTTGGGCCAAGCAATCCCTTTTACGAAAAAGGCACGTAGGGAGTTTCTGTTAAGATCTTTTCTTACTCCTAAAACAATGAAAAGATCACCGAGCAACCTTGCTTCCTTTCATGCTCGCTAAATGTATCTGAAAGGGTGTCTACCTGGTATAAGTTTACCCCTTTTCCGGACCTTGTAGACTAATTACGGAAAAGGAATACTCTAGTCACATCGACTAGAAGAGTTCTCCATTTGCATCATTTTATGCTTTTTCGAGCCTTGGAGACTAACTTACGAAAAAGAACACCAATGGAGTCAACTTACCGCTTTCAGACTCTCTAAACATGAAAGCAACCACGAGCAATCACCATCCTGGGCTCGTAAACACCAACAGGATGGTACTCACAACCATTGCAGAGTCTTCTTATCGTTTTCAGACTCCTTAAAAATGAAAGCACCCATGAGCATGAACAGTCTTGGGCTCACAAAATCCACAGGACAGTACCATTTCAGAGCACACTTTTATCCCTTCTTGGAGCTCATTAAAACTATGAAGAATGACCCAATGGTGCTTCTCGGCGCCACAACAGATCACGTCTACTGATATGGTAGCATCCCCCATTTTGGTTGCCTTTGTTCAGAGTATTCTGCAGTATGTCACCCTGAGAATCCCTTGACAAACCCATTAGCTCGTTCCCCCCCAGAGTTAATACATACCCTCTAGTCCTTAAAAGCTATGATCCCCGCATCTACAAGTCAGTTCCCTACGCTGCCAGGTCAACCATGTCATCATGCTCGGAACAAAGGAATTTTGAGTCTACCCACTATATGACCCCAGTTACTTCCCATCCCCACAAGTATGTCAGTCCTACCATCAGTACTACCACACTTCAGTTCTACACCTTGTGCTCCTATCAAGGAAACATCATTGCCTTGTTAGTCGCTGGTCTCTCTCTATCGACGACAACCAAATTTATTCCAGAGGATAGACCTAGAGGTCCCTGTGTCTTGGACTCATCACCATTTATGATGAGTTCCTACGAATCATTTCGAGAAGAGTCCTTAGTGCCTCTCCAAATGGTTGTTTCTCACATGCTCGACGTCAACACCTTGATCGCATCGTTGAGACTCGCACAGGGTATTGGTCCATTCAGTTATTTGTTGAAGACCCCAGATACCACCTGACTCTTCCACATTTGAGAGTCTACCTATGGAAACAACCAGTTACATTTTTTCTATAGATATCTGGGTTGCGCATGGAGACATCATTCCGATGTACCCCAGTTGTATACTCCCTTGAGTATACAATTACATGTAGTTCTCAGAGATGACTCACAGTGATTGAGTCCCTACAGATGTTGGACACCTTCAGGTTCAACAGTTCATCAACCCTTCTGAGACCTTATTCAGAACGGTTGTCGCTTCATTCCAGTGTATCAGTTATTGAGATCAGTCATGTTATGATCATGAGTACATCCCAACATAGTGTCCCCTTTGGACAATTATGATGTACCAGCAGATTTTTTATGTCTTATTTAGGTCCCCCTTCTTGGGACTAATTGTTATGTCTTGATACGAGCATGGGTATGCCTGCCTCATCCATTATTAGAGATTATTCCTCATTCATATTGAGGCCATGTAATATTTTTTGTTTTTGCATCTTCCAAGGGCCGTTGATCCAGTCTCCAAATGGTCTCTTCTCTTCCCCAAACCATAGAAAAAAGACAAAATAACTATGATGTCTATCGGCCATACGATGAGCTCCTGCCCTCACACATTAGGGGGTAATCTGTTAACACCCAAAAAGTGCTCACTAGCTCATTTCCTTATTCACATGACCCATTTGTCCACTTTTTCACCATTTGAGCCTCTAAAGCCATCAAAAGGTCACCAAAAGACCTTAATACACCCCTTTTCCCACTCAAAATGAATATTTTTTCCTCAAAAAGCATAAAAAACCCTCAAAAAGGGTCTAGAATTCCCTAAAATATTAAAAAGGGAATACAAATATTAAAAATATTCAAAAAATGAAAAAGGAGGGAAAAGGTACCTAAACCATGTTGGTCAATACCATTGGTTTCCTCAAAACCATAATGGTATTCCCCACCACCAAAAACTATAAAAAGGTGGTAGGGGCTCATCACTTTCCATCCATCCATCATCCTATCCTCATGCTATCAAAATCTCTCATGAGTTCTTGACCATTGTAGCAATCTTGGAGAAGAGACCATTGGAGCTTGGAGCTACTCACCTTGGAGCTGCTCAACACCACAACATCCTCACCATTTGAGGTATCATAATACAAAAGTTATTTTTCATTTTATTTCTTGTTCTTGTTCTTCAATCTTTTCAAAGTTTATTGTTATATGCACATGCTAGTTTAGTTTTAGATTTAGATTTATAATTGTTTTTTTCTTTCAATATTTGAAACTGCTATCACTTGTTGATAGGTGTCCATTGCACAAATCTTGGTTGCAAAACCAAGCCAACAGATACTAGATAGAAATCAAATCTACAAAATAAACGATGCCTAGACGATAGTAGTTATTGATTTAAATCTATAGAAGGTGATAAATTATAACAACCGACTCTTATACCATGTCAGAGATATGGATCTAGATAAACTAGCTTACCTATCTAAATAAATAATAACAGAAAGAGAACAAGGAAAAGAATACACCAGATATAAATGGTTCACCCAGTTGAGCTATGTCCACGGGAAGGTTGTCTTCTTATTATCTCTAGAAATATCCTTCAATCTTACAAGAGAGTGTGATGAACCTGCAATAATTAATTAATGCAAATACACGAGATATCAGAAATAATATAACAGAATCACTTTTATATTGATCACGGGACACTTCGAGGGGGCAACCTCCTTTGAGAAAGCTCAATACAATTAACTTCACGGTGCCTTCAATGACCTCAACACACACTTATATACTAAGTCTATGCCCAATACTATGAGTCAAAACCATGGGACATATAATACTACGGGACGACTTACAAAGCATATGCATCCAATACTATGGGTCGATACTATGGGCTAATCTAAACTACGGATCAAAAAATACTATGAGACGACTTACAAAGCATATGCATCCAACAACAATATACTAACATAGTAAAGAGAAGGGTTGACATAGGTTCCTAACATCCCCTCTCCCTTAGAAAAAGCTTTGTCCTCAAAGCTTTGGTTGGAGAAATTGCTGCAGAATCTGAAGGAGTGGTTCCTCAATAGCATCCTCGGGTTGCATGTCGGGCCACTGACACCTTTGGAGTGTCAAGGAGGATTGCTTGGAAGGCTGTAGATGAAGAAGAACCCTGTCAGCTGCGTGGAAAATGCGCTCAGAACGGTGCTGATCGACTTGTTGTTTCAGGCGAATTCTGGCCATGTGAAGATTGTCCTGCAGAATGAGAAGAATATGATCACGGTTTCGAAGAACCAAGTCAATTTCCTGAACTGGGGAGCTGCTAAGGGTGTATGGAAGAAGAACTGGTAGTGTTTTTCCATAGACTGCTGCATATGGTGTCCGTTGAGATGTGGTATTGTACCACCAGAGCGCTGCTAGGAAATCCATAGAAATAGTTGGCCAAAGCTGTGTAGGGATGGGCAAGGGTTTGAGCAATCCCAAAAGGAGTGTCGTTTCACCCTTGTTGACTTGGAAAGTATCATCGTCAGCCACCATCTGTTGAATTGTCATTTTTAGTCCCTGCCAAAAGAAGTTACATTATTCCTGGTCATACATTTTTCCGAACCCAGAGTGCCCTGTTGATGAAGAAGCATGGAGTTCATAGAAGAGAGAGCCCTGTTGAACATATTGCAACCAATTTGGAACAAGCAGAGAAAGAGCTGTAAGAGAAACTGGGTCATCAATTGTGCAAGAAGGAGCATCTTCCACCATATTGTCCTTACCCTTCTTGTAAGTGATCACATAGGGATAACCCATTTCAGGTGTGTTGGGGAGGAGACCCATTATTCCAGAAAATTTTCCAGACTCGGGAGATCAGTCTTGATGCAGAAATAATTCCCTAATAGGTATGGCTGCCACTTCTGTACTGCATGCAAAATAGCCATCATTTCCTTCTGAGAGGTATATGTGGCTAAATTCTTACCGGAAAGGTCTCTTGAAGGGAGCATGCGCATTGGTTCAGTAAAGATACCTACATATCTATCTAAGGAAGTAGTGGAGACTGTTGATGGGTGCATCTGAATGGAATTGAGCTGAGCGATGACACCATGTGAATTCTTCTTAAGGATTTTTTCCAGGCGATGTGAACTGATGATGTAGAGAGACCCTATTTGTAAGCCCATAAATTTGTGTTGTGCCCCGTTGACTTTAAACTGCATCCAAAGTTCAGCAAAATCCCATAAGATGGGGCCAAGTGTGTGTAACCATTGAACGCCCAAAACCACATCACATCCGCCTAAGGACAAGGCAAACATGTCAGAGTGTAGGTTATAATCTTCCATAGAGATACGCACATTGTGACACTTCCCCTTGCAAGGTAAGGTGCCCCCATTGGCAACCATGACTTCAAAGTTGGAGCAAGGATGGACAAAACAATCAGCCTGTTTGGAAATCCGAGGGTCAATGAAGTTATGAGTGCTACCAGAATCAATGAGTATGGTAAGAGGGAGCTTCTTGAAGTATCCCCTGACCCGTATTGTTTGTGGGGTGGTGACGCCGGTTACAGCATGGAGATATCTCGGGTGGGTCGTCCTGAGATGGGGTGTCAATAGGCGGGTGTTGAATGTCGACCTGATTATCTACTGTATCTGTAGCTTCTTCACCAAGTTCTAAGGCAAGCAGAGAATCCACATCCAAGAGATAGAGCTTTTGTCGAACACATCTATGTCCCCGAGTGAATTTCTCATCACAATTATAGCAAAGCCCTTTTTCTCGGCGTGCCTGCATTTCTATTTTAGACAAATGCTTGATAGGAGTTGGTTGAGGAGAAGGCGTGATGGGAGGTCATTAGGAACCCATATTTCTGAAGGGAACAAAGGTGGATTTGGAGCATTGTTGAGCTGCGATCTTGTCCTCGGCCAGCTTAGCCAACCCTAGGACTTCCATCATTGTGTTGGGACAAAACATTTTGACCTCTGAGCGGATTTCATCCTTGAGACCACTCATAAAACAACTCCTGCAGAATTCATCAGACAATCCTTCTCTGTGATTGGCCAATTTCTCAAATTATGTCTAATACTCTCTCACTATGCCAATTTGGTGAAGTTTAGTGAGTGCTCCTGTGAAATCATCAAAAGCACTAGGATCAAATCGTGGCAAAATGAGTTGGCAAAAATCTGTCCAGTTTGGCTCGGGATGAGCTTTGATGTACCAACGGTACCATTGAAGGGCTTCCTGTTCCAAATGAAAGGATGCAAGTGGAACTTTCTGGACATCAAAAGTATTATGCAGACTGAAATATTGTTCTGCTCGGTATATCCATCCAGTCAGATCAGTACCATTGAAGCGAGGAAAATCAATCTTCGGCCCACAAAAATTGCTGGAAGAAGAGAAATCGGTGGCTGCAAAAGATTCTGGCTGTCAGTTATTGTTCATGGCTGAATGCTGAAGATGGAGGCTGAGAAATTTTTCATCCAGATCTTGGAGTTTGGTTTGGATGGCTACAAGTGCTTCCTCCATGGTGTTTGCTCCTTCACGGGTGACAACCATAACCAGTTTTTTTTTTTTTGGTGGAATGGGTAGAAAAACACAAACAGAAGCTGATTTAGTAAAGGGAGATTTGGATTGGGGAAACAATCTGATGGGTAATTGGGGTTTGACTAGATTTGGACACTTTCGAAAGGACAAGAAAGCAAAAAGGGGGATTGCAGAAGCGGGGTGATAGAATGAGAAAATTTGGCAGAGAGGGACAAAGAAGCAGAATTCAGAAATGAATTCTGTGGTAAAATTTGAAGATGATTGGGTGAAATCTGAGGAAGTTATGGCAAACCCTAAAAATTGACAAATGTAGGATCTTGGGCTTTGGGAAGGGGAATTGGGGATAGGGTCCTCAGGAATGAAAGATGCAGAATGGAATGACAGGGGTTCCCCGAAAATTTCAAGGAAAACAGAGTGAAAACAAGGGAGATATGGAGAAAAAATTGAAATTTATTTATTTATTTTCCAGAAATGGATCGGCAACAGCGGCGTAGAAGGGATCCGCAACAGATGGATCTGCAACAGCGCGGAAGGGATCGAAAATAGCTGGATCTGAAATGGCGATTGGATCTGGAACAACTTTCAGAATAGATATGAAACGGCTGGATCTGGAGTGGAAGTGATTGGCAACAGTTCAACTGAAAATAGATATGGACCCCAGGTATGTGTGGCTTCCTAAAAGTTCAGGGGTTTCACTTGGCCACCAATGCTGTTTGACGGCTTGCGTATTGGGGAAGTACCCCTCACTCCAAGGCTCAGGTAAAACTGATAACCGCTTTTCCACAAACGACAACTCTTGGTTTACCTCATGGGTGGGAACTAGTCAATCAGGTAGGGGTCGTTGCCCTTTTTGTTGACGGTTCCTCTCAATGGGCCAGCTACTTCGGGGTTCCTATGGTACTCCTCACAATGAGTTTTAGGGCTTATGCCCAAGTACTTCCCACAGTTAAGCGGATAGGGATTATTCCCAAATCCGAACCTGCAACAGATGCGAAAAAAATTTGGCAGAAATTTCACCCAGCGAGCCCAAGAAAGTGCTCTGATACCAGATGTGATGAACCTGCAATAATTAATTAATGCAAATACACGAGATATCCGAAATAATAGAACAGAATCACTTTTATATTGATCACGGGCCACTTCGAGGGGGCAACCTCCTTTGCGCAAGCTCAATACAATTAACTTCACGGTGCCTTCAATGACCTCAACACACACTTATATACTAAGTCTATGCCCAATACTATGAGTCAAAACCATGGGACATATAATACTATGGGATGACTTACAAAGCATATGCGTCCAATACTATGGGTTAATACTATGGGCTAATATAAACTACGGATCAACAAATACTATGGGACGACTTACAAAGCATATGCATCCAACAACAATATACTAACATAGTAAAGAGAAGGGTTGACATAGGTTCCTAACAAGAGAAACTATAAATAACCCCAATACAATATAGCAGAGCTTGAGATCACAATACCATGTGTCAATACTATCTATGAGAATATACCACTTTATCACTTGTTGTATCTCAGTGTGTTTGATGTGACTCCCTTGACCCTATTATATACCAAGATATGTGGAGGAATTACTCTCACATATTGCATGTGGGATAATATAATTATCCATAATAACATCTCTTTATATAATGATGGATATCAAGAGTATACTTTAACATAATGAATATGGGATATAATGTATTACTCTTTTACATAAGGTTGTGGATAAATTCCGACATAATACAAAGACATTATTACACTCCAAGGAATATAAAATATTCCAACACCTAATAGGGTAAAACTGGCTTGCCGGATGTTGAAGGGTCATGGATCTATGTGGTGGAACTATGTATAGTTGGATAGATGGAGGAAAGGGAAGGATAAAATTAGGACTTAGGCCAGAATGGTGGCTAAGTTCAAAGGTAATTTCCTTCTTCCAGAATATACTTTAAATTTGTATAGGAAATTGAAAATTTTGAGGCAAAAGAAGATGACTTCTAAGGAGTATACAAATGAATTTTATATATTATTCATCAGGTCTAGATATAGCGATGAAGGTGATGAAGCAGTGGCGAGGTATATCAATTGGTTGAAGTATACAATACAAGGTGACTTGTGTACTGTGGGTTAGAATAGTTGGAGAATCATGCCAATTTTCCTTGAAGGTGGAAGAGAAACTATCTAGGAAGAACATCATTGTAAGATTAAAAAATACAGTTAGAGGTAAGAGAAGAAATCTATATGGAAGAGGAAAGAATAGTGGGACTAAAGAAGTAGAGAGAAACAATTCTAATGCTCAAACCTAAGAATTTAGAAGGAGCAATGAAGCCAAGAGGTAGAGGAAATGTGGTTTGTAGAGGAAACTTTAGAGATGGAGGAACTAGAAGGACCATTGTAATTTGTTACAGGTCTCAAGAACCATGACATAAGGATTATGGATGACCTAAAAATTTACATACTGCAAGAAGGTAGGAGAACATAAGGCTCATGTCACTCAAGGAGCTAAAAATATTGATGTAATTCAACCAGAGGCTGGAGGAAACGTGAATCCTTCCAATTGGGAAATGACTAAATAAGTAGACCAGAGAAATTCGCTTATCAAGACAATATGCATAATAGGAGGTAAGTGTTCTTCTTTAATTATAGATGGAGGAAGCACACAATTTTTATTGTCCATAGAGGTCATATAAAAGAGGAAATTGAGGTGTATACCACATCCTCATGCCAATAAAGTATCATGATTTCAAAAGGGGCACTATGAAACTTTACCTGGTGGAGGCCCGAGGTCCCCTTCTTTCTCCATGGTTAGATGCTAAGGTATGAAATGATTGGTGTAGAAGGGGTGAATATGGTGCATCATAACGAAATTTGTAAAGAAATGTGTTAAAAGACCTTTTAAGGACCAAATTAACCCTAATTCCTATAGTCCGCATATAAATAATGTGAAGGGTTAAGTGCTATGTAGGTTAGCACCGTCGATTGGGCGCGGGTGCAAGATCAACGACTCCCGTTGATCATCGCATGGCCGAGTTGCAAGGAAGAAAGGGAGTAGGCGGTTCTGATGGGAATTTCCACTGGACATGTGTCAACTCTGGAAGACATCGCAAGGAGGAAAAGCATCAAGGAAAAGTGTTTCAGGTGCATGTGATGCCTCGATGGTGGGGACAGGGTGTTAGAGATCTACGACGGAGGCCCATCGTCTCAGATTGGAGGGTTCAGGATAGGTGTGCTTCACCACCCGATAGGTATCCCAAGATCAATGGCGCGGGTTGAAGGGAAGGTCAAATCAATGGTGATGTGACGATAAAGGTGCATGGATGATAGATAAGGTAGGCCCAGTTGGAAGAAAGGGACATATAGGTTAATCCTGTCATTTGTCCCATCGTGGATGGTAAGCAAGATCAGATCAACGGTTCCCGATGATGGACACATCAGGGAGTACCCCGCTGGATAGAGGAAGGAGTGGTTGCGACAAATGGGACCCATTCAAAAGATGTCAACACCGGCACCTGTCACACGATGGAAGGGTGGTATTGGAAACCACTTAGGTGTATGCGACACTGCTTTCGTAGACACATGGTGCCCAATGAACGGTGCAGATCATCACCCAAATAATGATCCAACATTAGAGAAGAGTTGGAAGTCAAATCTACAATTAAAAAGGAGAGTGAATCTGAAGGTCGAGATCAATACACGGGTGATCGACGGGTGGTAGAAGTGGATAGGTGGTGATGAAGCTCGAAAGATAAAGAAAAAGGGTTTATATATACAAGCGTCGTCATGGGAAGTTCAAATTTGTTCTCGAACTTGTCAAAGTCAGATGCATCTCGGCATGTGGGAGACGACAAAGGCGACAAGACCTTCGACAGGGCATGCTCAGGGTTTCCAGTGACAGGTAGGACCTTGTAACCGCCATTCTTTGCAAAACTTGGTCTAATCATAAAATGGAAGAGGAACAGGTTTCTACCAGTTCTAGGGTTAAAATTGCTTTAGCAAATAGGGATTTCAATGTATATGAAACTAGTGTTCGGCTCCCTATGCATGAGGTTAAGAAGAGGCTGGGGACCTTGCTCGAGCAGGGTTTGGATATACATAGGGTTTTCCAGTTTTCCTTCTTTTTCTTCTGTCCAGACTAGATTATTCCTTTTCTTGAGTTTGTGTCATGGTGTTGGTCGAACTATTCAGAGCCCCAACAGGTTATCATGGATGCCCAACAGTCAAAAATTATCTATACAGTAGCCGCGTCGGTCATTAGGAGGTCTTTAGGAGTCCCTGAGTCCAAAACCATTGAGTCCGAAGGTTTGTCTGAAGAGTATGCCATTGCTTTATTTCGTCAAGTTTCCCTCGAAGGTTGGCAAGTATTTTTGGCCACTTGCTTCAAACCTGATGTAGAAGTCACAGAAACCCCTTTTACCCATTGGATGTCAACCTTTTTAATGACAATACCAAATTGGTCCGTTCGTTGATTGCCCAATTTTTAGGATTAGATACAGACTTGCGGGTCACAGAATTACAGTTAAGCTTGTTGTTTAGGATCAACATCAGTTCACAAGGAACTGGAAATGCACTAGTACTGTCCCTCAGGTTTAAGTATTTTCTAGCAGAAAGGATCCATTCACAATTGAGCAGTTTTCCCAATAGTAGGCTTTTTTGGTATCAGACTCAATTGATGAAAATGGTTATGTGCAGCAGTGCAGAGAGTTTGCAGTTTTCACCGTTGCTCGACATAGATGCTTTGGAAGACAGTGTCTTTAACTACTTGAACTATATTTTACCCCATGTTTATGAAGTCATTTTTGGGGAGAGATTACCCAGGGTTTTGTCGAAGATGGAGGTTACAATGCAGCTGAAAGATGAACTGGTAGTTGGAGACTGGTTTCTATTGAAGGATGCTACAGTGGTTAGACTGTATGGTTTTGTGAAGGAGCCCTATATTTTTCCTGCTTTCTTGACATTGCAAACCTTCTCTCTTGAGTTCGTCAGGCAGAAACTGATTCTGTTGGATGAGCAATTTTTGCAATTCAAGAAGGGTACTGATCTAAAATACCCGTGGAAGGTAGGTCCATTCATCATAAAGAGAAAGGAAGCTATGGTAGTGGAAGAGAGGTTATTAAAGCTTATGGGGTTCAAGAAAGATGTGGAAATTGAATATGATCCTCTACATATTATTTGTAAGAGGAGGAAATCATGTAATCTGAGGGCTTTTGAACATAAAGAGATGGAAGGATTACTAAAGGCACAAAATTTGCTTTGCTACGAGCCCGATGTGGAGGAGGTTGTGGATTTGCAAGAGCTTGACCTAATTCCGTCGGATTTGACAATGGACATAGACCAGGTGCTGGAAACTTCAGCAGGGGGCCAGAAAAGAGATTTAGAAGAAGTTAAAGATGCAGAAACTGAAGAGGGGAGCGGAGACAAGCGTCCCATAGTGGAAGCACAGAATGAGTTTATTTGTTGATGGAACTCAAAATGAGTTGGTGGTTTCTGTAACTAAAGAGGAGTTGGTTGTTTCAGCAGCTTAGAGAGAATTGGTTGTTTCAATGGATGATGAAAGAGCAGATAAGGAGGGTTTTTCAGTTCCGGAGGTCAAAGTTCAAGAATACCAATTTCAAGAGGTAAAGGACAGTAGTGATGCAAGTAGATTTCTATCCAAGGCCGACCTATGTAAGCATTATGGCAGAAAAAACAAACCTCTTCCCAAAATATTTTTAATCTGATGCCCATAGTCCGGGATCTATCGAGTTCTGGGGTTTCCTTGATGACCAGCAGAGACTTGAAAAGCAACAATTTAAACCTGGCGATATGTACAGAGAATAAGGCAACCGAAGTAAGGGTTCATTAGAGGAAAATCCCAGTGTCGGATAAAATCCAGTTTCATAAGCAGATCGAAGACTGCATATATGATGTTTTCGTAGGAGCATCACTCAAAGCCGATAATTTGGAGGTTTCTATCAAAACGTTAGAAGGCCAATTGAAACAGGAAAGACTAGAAAACAAAGCTTTTCAATAGAAGGTCAAGAATCTAGAATCTGACCTAGTTGGAAGCAACGACGGAGGAAAAACAATTAAACAGCTGTTGGTAGAGAAAGATAACCTCATTTTGAAGATACAGAAAGCAGAGAAGATCCAAAATATACATCTAATCCAGGCTCTAGAAGAAACAAAGCTTGAGATAGAAAAGGATGCCTTATCTACAGAATTGAGTGACTATAAAGCAGAATTGTTAAAGTTTGGTGGTAAAGAAGACAATTGGAAAAAGGAGACAATAAGCTTGGAAAAGCAGCTTGAAGATTTAAAAAGTAACTTGTCCAATTTGGACATGCGGCCTTAAAATACGAATAAAATACCTAGGGGGTACGATTTGGGTGTTAAAAAATTGGCACTGCTACTGCGGAACGATTGTCTTATCATCCCTTGGAGAACGATAGAGAAGTTTGAGTTTTAAAGAAAAGAGAAATTTCTGTGGGAAAACAGAGGTTTCTAGATTTTGATAAGGTTGTGTGTTTTTGCCCTGGCGACTCCACTCGTTGCGGATTATATTCAAAGGAGACTCCATTGGAGAAGGCCAGTGGGATAGAGTCCTATTCTAAAGAACTCTCAAAGGGCATCCTGACCTCCAAGAAGATCCATACCCAAGGTAATCCTTTTTCAGAAATTTTGCTAGTTGTGGATAAGCTAGAAAGTTTGCTCAGACATAAGATTGGAAAAAATAAGGCTAATGTTTTTAGCAGTGAAAGAATTGTGTCTAAAGAAGAATCATCTATTTTTCAAGAGTTAGATATAGAGATAGACATTGAGGGATCATTTCCAATATCAAGATCTGAATCATATCTAAACCTAGGTGAAGTGGGTTTGAATGATACTGAGTTATATTTGCTATATCTTCTCTGGTGCTTGAAAAATAATGTCAAAGCTGAAAGTGCCAAAATCCATTCTCAAATTCCCCAACCTCATACCATAAACCTTGCCAATAATTTTTCCTAGAATATCCTTCAGAATATCACCCCTCAAGCCCAAAATCCACCTACACTCATGGCTACTAGATTTGCACCTTTAGTCCTACTAGTTGTTCTGCATGACCTCCCTAAGAACTATTCCCAAAGGATTGTCTCTTATGATGGAGAAGGAGAATTTTCAGCCAGGGAGCATGTCGACAGATTTGAAGATTTCATTGATTTGGAGGAAGTGGACTATGATGATGCTAAGATGAGTTTGTTTTCCCAGAGTTTGTTTGGAGGACCTAAGAAATGGTTCAGACAACTGCCAAATGCTTCTATCCATGATTTTGTGGCCTTTAAGACATTGTTCTTAGAAAGTTGGGAGACGATAAGGAGTCATTCCATAGTCTTGTCTCAATATAATCATTTGAAGAAAGGAGGTTTTGAATCTATGCATGAGTTTTCTGCTAGATTTAGAAGGCATACAATTCCATTCATGATGATCTAAGGCCTTTAGAAGGAACTACAAAACTCCATTATGCGGATGGCTTTGATGGAGACTTTTCATGTACATTGAGAGAAACAAAATCAACCTCCCTTCCTGCTATGCTGAAAGATGATACAAAGGTGGAGGCAAACATGATGGCTTCGGGAAAGATGAAAGGTAAAGCGGAAGCAGACAAATAGAGGCAAGAGACCCAAACATCTACCTTGTTGTCTTCTACTGATGCCAAGTTCGATACGATGATGAAAGCCATGGAAAAACTGATGCATAGGTTAGCCTTGGAGAACAAGCCTCCCATTAGAGATCAACCTAAAAACCAAATAAGAAATACTAATTTCATAAGGCCACCCCCTCAAAGAAATCCGAGGAACCCTGATGACCAACAGATAAAGCCCCCTTTCCCTGAAAATTTAGTTGATCAAGAAGGGCCTGAAGATCCCAAGGGTGACCATATTCATCTCTTTGACACTCTAGACCATGAAGTACTTTTGACCGAAAGAGAGCATAATTTCTTCACCAAGGAATGCACCAGCCAAAGCCCTAAGTTGGATTCTAAGCAGTACCAGATAGGTTATCAAAATGTTGTAGATGATATTCAAAGAAGGATGAAACTAAGGAATCAGGATGTAACAATAAACAGAGGAAATCCTAGCCAAGCTCAGCCCTCTAATACTCAGCAAGAGGCAGAAAATTCGAAGGAGAAGTAGTAGGAGGTTGCTGCATAGAATACACCAGAGGATAAGGCGTAGCCTTCCAAAGAAGTTAGATATCAAGAAGTCACTGAAGTAGCGAAACCAGTTTCAACCTTCAATCTAAAGGCAGAGCTGTCCAAGGTGAAGATCTCCATCCTCCTGAATGAGCTGTTAAGGAACAATGAGTATAGGGAAGAGATAACTAGCATGGTAAAAGGACAAGGGCAATGTCCACATGACATATTCGAGGTGACAGAGGATGCTCCCACCAAATTTTTGGGTCCAATCTTGAAGGGCCAGATAATGAAGAAGTTCCCCCGTTTTATTTGAGTTTGAATGTCCATGGAAAGACCCTACACACTGCATTAATAGACTCTGGGGCATCACACAATTTGGTGCCAAAATCTGTGATGGAGCAATTGGGGCTAGAAATTACTAGGCCATACAAAGACCTCTATTCTTTTGACTCCAGAAAGGTGCAATTCCTGGGGCTAATAAAGAATCTAGTAGTGACCCTCACCCAAATACCATCTAAAAACATTATGATGGATGTGGTAGTGGCTAATGTGCTTGCTAAATTTGGGATGCTATTATCAAGGTCCCGGATTTCAAAATTGAAAGGGACTATGTAGATGGACTTGTCCTATGCCACTATACATCTTTTTGGGAGCAATAGAAGACTGTATAAAGAGAAGAGGATGGATTATGCTGTCAGCAGCACAGACAAGCCTAAAAATCACCTTTTATATGCTGTAGACACGAACATAGGTTCCTCTATCTTCTTCAATGATGGCCCCCATATTGATCCTGAGACTCGCACATATATTGAAGTTAATGAAGATAATGAGTTTGCAGCAAGATATGAAGCCTCAAAGAAGTAGAAAAATGAAGAAAAAATAGTGCTGGAGCAGGGGTCTGGATCATACCTCTTGACAGGGAGTCTAGAACTTTGTTATATAAGCTGACTTTTGAATGCACTAACAATGTGTCTGAATATGAAGCTCTGCTCCTGGGATTACAAGCCCTGAAAGATTTGGAAGCCAAAAGGATAGAAGTGTTTGGAGATTCAGAGTTGGTGGTCAATCAAGTGAATGAAAGCTATCAAACCAAACACCCCAGGATGAGGGCTACAGGAATGAAGTCTAGGATATGTTTGGAATTTTTTTCACGAAACAAAAGATCAGGGTGATACCCAGGTGCGAGAATCAGGTGGCAGATTCCCTGGCCACTACTGCTAGTGGTTTTAAAACTCCTATCTTTTCTTAGGAGAAATATGAAGTGGAGGTGGTGAACAGGCCATCTATTCTAGATAATTCTAAATACTGGAAGGTATTTGATGATGATTTAC
Organism: Larix kaempferi; assembly: GCA_027924585.1. Lineage (NCBI taxonomy): Eukaryota > Viridiplantae > Streptophyta > Pinopsida > Pinales > Pinaceae > Larix > Larix kaempferi. Next base: position 2,016,182 of record BSBM01000914.1, on the reverse strand, counting down.
AAATTAAGAGGTTCTTAGAGTTGTCTGACAAGTTTGCAAATGTTCAGATCGACATCGAAAATGAAAACTTGGAAGCTATTGTGGACCAAGAGAAGTCAGAAGATGAAGAGGATGAAGGTAAAGGTTGGAAAAACATGTTGGGTGGAAAGGATATCATTCAATTGAAGAGTAATTATATCCATAAGGGTTTGATACCTCTAGAGAAGCTATTTGACAAGAATGATGTAGCTAAAAATACAAAGTTTGAACCTACCAGTGATGTTGTAGAAGACCAGAACTTGGGTACTAAAGAAGAGCAACGGATAGTGAACCTATCCAAGAAGCTGTATGCTAAGAAGAAAGAGTGGTATGTAGAATTAATGAAGAAATATGCTGATGCTTTTGCCTAGAGTTATGAAGACCTGAAGGAATATGATACTTCCATAATACAACATTCTATTCCTATCAAACCACGGGAGAAGCGTTTCAAGCAAAAGCTGAGAAGAACAAATCCAAAACTGTTGCATATAATAAAGAAAGAAATCAGAAGACTATTCAATGCAAAAATCATTGTCACTCTGAGGTTTTCCCAATGGATAGCCAATCTGGTTCATGTGAGGAAGAAGAATGGTGAGATCAGAATTTGCATAGATTTCAGGAACCTTAACAGGGCTTCATTGAAAGACAATTATCTTCTGCCTAAAATGGAGCATATCTTACAGAAGGTGGTAGGTGCAGAGAGAATCTCAACCATGGATGGATTTTCAGGATACAATCATATTAAGGTGTTCCCAAAGGACCAAGAAAAAACTGCTTTCACCACTTCTTGGGGCACCTTCATGTATGCAAAGATGCCTTTTGGGATAATGAATGCAGGAGCCACTTTCCAGTGTGCAATGGACATAGATTTCACTGAGGAGAAAGGTAGGTTTGCGGTGGTCTATATGGATGAATAACAGTGTTCTCCAAATCTGATGAAGAGCACCTGAAGCATTTGGAGCAAGTTTTCAAGAAATGCAGAAAATATGGTATGTCCCTTAACCCCAAAAAGTCACATTTTGCACTAGAAGAAGCCTAGCTCCCGGGGCATATTATTTCCAAAGAAGGTATCATAATTGATCCGGAGAGGGTTAGTGCTATCTAGAAAGTTGGTGAGCCGAGAAGTAAGAAGGAAGTACAGTCTTTCATCAGGCAAGTAGGTTTCCTAAGAAGGTTTATTCCAAGTTTTGCAGAAATAATGAGAAACATCACTAATATGTTAAAAAAGGAGAATCAGATAAAATGGACTGCGGAGGCCAAGGACTCATTCAAGGGCATCAAGAAAGCTATCACTGAGGCACCAATATTAGCCAATCTAGATTTCTCCAAGGATTTCTGATATTTTCCTATGCATCTGAACATATAGTGGCAGGAGTGCTATTGCAAAAGAATGCCCAGAATGCTGAGCAGCTGATTGCATTCTCCAGCAGAGTGATGAGGGATGGAGAGTTAAAATATGATATCATGGAGAAACTAGCCTATGCCCTAATTAAGTCACTGAAATAATTCAAGGTGTACATCCTCCACTCACACATCATTGCTCATGTTCCAAATACTGTTGTGAAAAGTATCCTCACCCAGGGAGATCCCGAGGGAAGAAGAGCCAAAAGGATTGTCGTATTGCTGGAGTATGTCATGGTATTAAAACCTACCAAGTTGGTAAAGGGGCAAGGATTGGAAAAATTGATGACTAAGTCCAAATTGGATTCCTTACAGCTGAATTTTTTGGAAGACTATCCAGATCAAGTAGATGCAGGACCTCAGGTTAGACCAGAATTTTCTGCATCCCCTTGGTATGCTCACATTATTTATACATTGCGAAATTTATAGGCTCCTGCAGGGCTAAGCAAAACCAAGGCCCTGTTTGTGAAGTTGAAAGCTTCCAAATTTTGTATCATGAATTAGTTTTTATATTGGAAAGATCCAAGAGGCATGTTGTTGAACTGTTTACTAGAGGATGAAGCTAAACACACAAAGAAATAATTCCACAAAGGATATTGTGGTGGACACCATTCCTGGAAAGTGACAGTCAACAAAATTTTAAGAGTTGGGTTCTATTGACCTACCATGTTTTCTGATGTGTATAAGGAGACTATTACCTGTCATCAGTGCCAAATTTTTGAAGGAAAAAGAAAAGTTGTCTCACTTCCCCTTCATCCCATCATAGTAGAATCTCCTTTCCAGCAATGGGGGCTGGATTTTATCGGAGAAATACACCCTAAATCCTCTGGCCAACATAGATGGATTTTAACAACTACAAACTACTTTACCAAGTGGATTGAGGCCATCCCCACCAAGAATTCAACTGAGACAGTAATTATGGATTTCTAAGAGAACAACATCCTATTTAGATTTGGGTGTCCCAAGAGGATTGTGACTGACAATGCACCAACATTTAATTCTAAAAAGATGATAACATTTTGTCACAAGTACCATATCAGTCTGAACCATTCCACAACATACTACCCTCAGGGAAATGGATTAGCAGAGTCCTCAAACAAAATCCTGGTAAGGATCATAAAGAAGTTGTTGGAGAAAAATAAGAGGGCTTGGCACACAAAGTTGAAATATGCTCTTTGGGTCGATAGAATCAGTACCAAGAGGGCCATCGAGATGTCTCCTTTTCAACTGGTATATGGGGCTAAGGTGGTTTTTCCAGTATCCTTGGGGTTACCAGTTATGAGGTTGTTGCAAGGGATAGAGGAAGAGCCGAATCACATGCAGAGGAGGGTGAATCATAGAGTGGAGATAAACGAGCTGAGGAATAGGGCATACGATAAAGTACAAATGCACCAGGAGAAAATGAAAGACACTTTTGACAGGAAAGTAAAGGAAGAAGCGTTTCAGGTAAATGATTTGGTCTTGAAGTGGGATTCTCCTAAGAAAGATAAGCACGAAAAATTTGACCAGATGTGGGTAGGGCCGTATGTTATTGCAGCAAACCAAGGGATAAATTCTTTCATCCTAGAACATCAGGATGGATCCCCCTGGTCAGGAGGTACAATCAACGAGATATTTTTGAAGCATTATCTGCCCTAAAAGACAGGTAACTTTTGTACCATAGCCTGTATATATTTTTTCTTTAAGAGTCATTTTAAAGTTTTGATGGTGAACCTAAGGATTTGAAGCCCGAAGTGAAGGCCCTAAGATCTGGAAGGGTAGCCAAGGTTTTAGTTTTATTTGTGTAGTCGACCCAGATTTGCAATGGGTGCAGTTTTGATTTTCATCTTAAGGGTTTTCAGTTTCAGAGAGTGAAGCTTTTCCCAATGGATTAGGCACTGGTCTACCAGGGGTTCTTTGCTACCTCGCAGGGAGGATAGCATCCCCAGTTGGAGCCAGTTGTTAGCACCTAACTATTTGTGGCATAAATGTTGCAAATGAAGGGTCGAGGGTTAGAAACTTTAGCTAGTGGAGGCCCGAGGTCCCCTTATTTGTCCATGGTTAGATGCTAAGGTATGAAAATATTGGTGTAGAAGGGGTGAATATGGTGCATCATAAGGAAATTTGCAAAGAAATGTGTTAAAAGACCTTTCAAAGGACCAAATTAACCCTAAGTCCTATAGTCTGCATATAAATAGTGTCAAGGGTTAAGTGCTATGCAGGTTAGCACCATCGATCGAGCGTAGGCACGAGATCAATGGCTCCCGTTGATTGTCGCATGGCCGAGTTATAAGGAAGAAAGGGAGTAGGCAGTTGCGATGGGAATTACCACTGGACAGGTGTCAACTCTAGAAGATGTCGCAAGGAGGAAAAGAATCAAGGAAAATCATTTCAGGTGCATGTAATGCCTCGATGGTGGGGACAGGGCGCTAGAGATCTACAGCGGAGGCCCATCGTTTTAGGTCGGAGGGTTCGGGATAGGTGTGCTTCGCCACCCCATAGGTCTCCTAAGATCAATGGTGCGGGTTGCAGGGAAGGTCAAATAAACTGTGATGCGATGATAAAGGTGCATAGATGATAGATAAGGTGGATCCAGTCGGTGGAAAGGGACAAAGAGGTTAAATGTGTCATTTTTCCTGCCATGGAGGCTAAGCAAAATCAGATCAATGGTTCCCAACAATGGATGCATCGGGGAATAGCCTGCTGGATAGAGGAAGGAGTGGTTGTAACAAATGGGACCCATTCGACAGACGTCAACATCGGGGCATATTGCACAATGGAAGGGTGGTATTGGAAACCACTTAGGTGTATGTGACATTACTTTCGTTGACAAGTGGTGTCCAATGAAGGTGCAGATCAGCGCGGGAAGAATGATCCGATGGTAGAGAAGAGTTGGCTGTCAAATCTATAGTTAAAAAGGGGAGCGGATCCGAAGGTTAAGATCAATACATGGGCGATAGAAGTGGATAGGTGGCAAAGAAGCTCGAAATATAAATAAAAAGGGTTTATATATATACAAGTCGGCGTGGGAAGTTGACATTTGTTCTCGAACCTGTTGAAGTCAGAAGCCTCTCGGTGTGTACGAGATGACGAAGGCGATAGGACCTTTGTCAGGGCACGCTTAGGGTTTCCAGTGATAGGTAGGACCTTGTAATCACCATTCTCTGCAAAACTAGGTCTAATCATAAAATGGAAGAGGAACAGGTTTCTACCGATTCTAGGGTTAAAATTGATTTAGTGAATAGGGATTTCGATGTATATGACACTGGTGTTTGGATCCCCATGCATGAGGTTAAGAAGAGGCTGAGGACCTTGCTCGAGTAGGGTTTGGATATACATAGGGTTTTCCAGTCTTCCTTCTTTTTCTTCTGTCTAGACCAGATTATGCCTTTTCCTGAGTTTGTGTCGTGGTGTTCGTCGAACTATTCAGAGCCCCAGTGGGTTATCATGGATTCCCAACAGTTGAAAATTGTCTGTACAGTATACACATCGGTCGTTAGGATGTCTTTAGGAGTCCCTGAGTCCGAATCCATTGAGTCCGAAGGTTTTTCTGAAGATTCTGTCATTGCCTTATTTTGTCAAGTTTCCCTCGAAGATCGGCAATCATTTTTGGCCACTTGCTTTAAACCTGATGTAGAAGTCGTAGAAACCCCTTACCCGTTGGATGTCAACCTTTCTAATGACAATACCAAATTGGTCCTTTTGTTGATTTCCCAATTTTTAGGTTTAGATATAGACTTGTGGGTCACAGAATTACAGTTAAACTTTTTGTTTAGGATCAGCATCAGTTCGCAAGGAACTCAAAATGCACTAGTACCGTCCCTCAGGTTTGAGGATTTTCTAGCAGAAAGGATCCATTCGCAATTGAGCAATTTTCCCAATACTAGGCTTTTCCGGTATCAGACTCAATTGATGAAAATGGTTATGTGTAGTAGTGCAGAGAGTTTGCATTTTTCACCGCTGCTCGACATAGATGCTTTGGAAGACAATGTTTTTAACTACTTGGACTATATTTTACCCCCTGTTTATGAAGTCATTTTTGGGGAGAGATTACCTAGGATTTTGTGGGATATGGAGGCTATGATGCAGGTGAAAGATGAACTGGTAGTTGGAGACTAGTTTCTATTGAAGGATGCTACAATGATTAGACTATATGGTTTCGTGAAGGAGCCCTATATTTTGCCTCCTTTCTCTACATTGCGAACCTTCGCTCTTGAGTTTGTCAGGAAGAAACTAATTTTAGAGGATGAGAAATATTTGCAATTCAAGAAGGGTACTGATCTAAAATACCCGTGGAAGGTAGGTCCATTCATCATAAAGAGCAAGGAAGCTCTGGCAGAGGTAGAAAGGTTATTAAAGCTTATGGGGTTCAAAAAAGATGTGGCAGTTGAATATGATCCTCTGCATATTATTTCTAAGAGGAGGAAATCATGTAATCTGAGGGATTTTTAACATAAAGAGACAGAAGGATTACTAAAGGGGCGAAATTTGCTTCGCTACGAGCCTGATGTGGAGGAGGTTGTGGATTTGCAAGAGGATGACCTAATTCTGTCCGATTTGATAATGGACATAGATTAGGTGCTAGACACTTCATAAGGGGGCCAGAAAAGAGATTTAGAAGAAGTTAAAGATGATGCAACTTAAGAGGGGATCAGAGACAAGCAGCCCAAAGTGGAAGCGTAGATTGAGGTAGTTGTTGACGCAACTCAAAATGAGTTGGTGGTTTTTGCAAATAAAGTGGACTTGTTTGTTTTAGCAGCTCAGAGAGAATTGGTTGTTTCAATGGATGATGAAAGAGCATATAACGAGGGGTTTTCAATTCCGAAGGTCGAAGTTCAAGAATACCAATTTCAAGAGGTAAAGGAAGGTAGTGATGCAGGTAGATTTCTATCCAAGGATGACCTATGCAAGTATTATGGGCAGAACAAACAAACCTCTGCCCAAAATATTTTTAATTTGATACCCGCAGTTCGGGATCTATCGAGTTATGGGGTTTCCTTGATGACCAGTAGAGACTCGAAAAGCAACACTTTAAACCTAGTGATATGTACAGAGAATAAGGCGACCGAAGTAAGGGTCAATTGGAAGAAAATACCAGTGCCAGATAATATCTAGTTTCATAAGTAGATCAAAGAGTGCATATATGATGATTTCGTAGGAGCATCACTGAAAGCCGGTAATTTGGAGGTTGATGTCAAAAAGTTAGAAGGCCAATTGAAACAGGAAAGACTAGAAAACAAAGCTTTTTAATAAAAGGTCAAGAAGCTAGAATCCGATGTAGTTGGAAGCGACGATGGAGGCAAAACCAAAAAACAGTTGTTGGTAGAGAAAGATAACCTCATTCTGAAGCTACAGAAAGCGACGAAAATCCCAAATATATAGCTAATCTAGGATCCAGAAGAAACAAACCTGGATATAGAAAAGGATGCCTTATCTAAAGAATTGAGTGACTGTAAAGCAGAATTGTTAAAGTTTGCTGGTAAAGAAGACAATTGGAAAAAGGAGAGAATAAGCTTGGAAAAGTAGCTTGAAGATTTAAGAAGTAACTTGTCCAATTTGGACATGCGGCATTCAAATACAAATCAAAATGGAGATGAAGATAGTGCAAATAGCCTGGTGCATGCTATGTCCCATGTCAGTTTGAAGGATGTTGATATCAAAGAATTGAAGGAAAAATCCCATAGGTTTGAAGAGGAGAGCAAGAAAAAGGAAGAAGAAACAAGAACCCTGCAAGAGAAATACACGACCCTAGGTGAGATTAATAAAAATCTTGCTCATCAAGTTATAGGCTAGGCCTCTGTGCAAGGATGCAAACATCAGGTGTGGGATCGAATTATTAAAGCAGTTGAAGAGTTTAGGCCATACCTGCAGTTTATGAGATTAAAAGATAAAACAATTAGTGATGCTTTCACAAGTTGTGTGGCTGTAAGGGAAACTCTAAGCCGAAGGCCCAAGGAGACAGCACAAAACACTATTACTTTTGTAAATGGATTATTAGAGGAGGAAAGGACAACCTTGGGTATTGGAAACTAGATCGCAACAATGGCGGCGGCAAGAAGGGTTTTATGGAAGCATGCGCAGGTAGAAGGTGGGGAGGCCATGGTCGAGGAAATGAGGAGGAATTCAACAAAGTTCAAAGGACAATTTGGAAAGCTAGTCGAGATGGGGTTACCGACGTTTTGGGATGGAAATCAAGAGTTGATTTCCCAAACTGCATATAAAAAATTGCTTTGGAACATAAGAATGGATCATGCCAAATTCCAACGTCTGAGCCATCTACTCACCGGAAAAATTCTAATGGAAAAGATTGTAGAAGACTTCAAAATCCTAGACATATTGGTCGCTATTGGTGAGAGACTCCCTCCAATTTCTTATTTGGATCGCATCGAGATAATGATCAGGTGAATGAAATGGTGGACTATGACCTCCCATCTGCCGAGATGTGGAACACCGTAGAAAGATATGGAAAGATGAAATACACACTCCATCCTGCACAGTAGCCGTTTGGATTTTTATTTTTCAAAAGAGTTGTTGTTATTTTTAAAGACTTCTGAGTCAATTTTATTTCTAAAGTAATTTGTAATATTTTTTGAGGCAGCTATTGGGAATAGCCAGCTGGTGCAACCCCTTTACTATCTTTAGTTTTTATCTTAACGTTAGTTGTCATTTAGTAAAAGGACTGGTAAATGTGAAAGAAAACAGTTAGGCCTGTTCGCCTGTTTTTTATAATGGCGAATATGTCTTGATGAGGCGTCATTTTTGTTGTAACTATTTTCTGGTCCAAATGAATCGGGTAGGAGGCCCTAGATAGCTATATATGCTATGTAATTGAAAGAAGAAGGCTTGACAACTTTTTGGAGAATTTTGTATTTCTCTGTGTAAGACCTTTTAAGTTATCTTGAATAAAGTTGACAAAGCCAAGCAGGTGTTTTTATCAGGGATTCCTGTGTTATTGGTCTTCCAGTCTGTTCTTTCTCTTTATTATGTGAATTGTGCTGCTTTCTTTGTCAATCCATTTTGTAATTGCTTATTCATGTTTGGTTCAGTGTAGTATTTGAATGGAATTCATAGAAATTATGCTCTGTTCAAATCATACCAAGCATTCCACTACTATTTTTTGCTAATGTCAATATAGAATTCATGTTCCCATGCTTTATATTGATGGACTATTCATTTCTCTTCCAAATCACCAACTAAAATATTTTTGACTATGAGTTGGTGGCTACCTTGCCCTTATGAATGTATCTGCAAAGTATTTGTCAATGATGTTCATTTTTTGTTTAAAGTGACTCCATTGGCCCAATATAAATCCATGTTGTTTTCGAACGAACAATCTATAAAAATTTGTCCTAACAGAAGTCTGACCTTCTATGTATGTTTTAATTGGATATCTCAAGAAATGAATGCTGGTGTATGTTTTCATTGTTGACACCTTTGATTATTTCCATTTTTTCATATGTTTGTAGAGAGAGCCCTCTCTAATTGCGCTTGGTCAGTAGCATAAGTCTTAAGTGGTTAGTGGTTACCCCGACTTGAACTCTCACACAACCCAGGGGGTACGATTTGGGTGTTAACAATGTGATGTTTACATAAAATTTTAAGAACCTTCCATAAATTTGTATGTATATAATTGGGTGAATACTCTTGGTAAGTATGAAAATTCGAAGGTTAATTTATATATACATATATGTATGCAAATGTTTAATTGAACTATAAAATATTTCTAAAACCCCAACGAATATTTCACTACATTATAAAGTATTTGTAAAATTTTGATGAATCTTTCACTGAATTATAAAGTATTGGAAAGTCTTAAGAAATATTTTAATAAAGTATAAGATGATATGTAATAGGAAATTAATTTTATAGAATTACACGATACTCATTTTCTATGTTTGGAAAAAAAACATAATTTACCCCTTTTATAGACAACATTTCAAGCATTAGGCATTGTCTTTGTTAGAATTTTTACTATACCCTTTTGAATCCTTCTATCAAATTTGATTGTATTCACCAAAAAATTTCTATATGTAGTGAACTTGAACTCCACTTCTTTGAAGATTGGGAGGGATTAATGTTCACTCACTTATTTCAATTTTGGATTTTTCATTATCGATTCATTGATTAAGAAAGTACTATTTGACAACATTATAGGATGTACTTGAATAGACACTTATAAGGTTCTATCCATCAATAACCCAAAAAGTATAGTATTTTGACAAGTGCTTTCTCATGAAGAATAATGACTCTCTTCCATCTCACCCCATGTGGGGAAAATTCATTATCGATTCCTTGATTATGAAAGTAATCTTTGACTACATCATAGAATGTCCCTCAATACAAGGTTACAATATTCTATCCATCAATAACCATCTCTATAAATCAATAATAGTTTATTTTTTATTGAATATCTACATCTCATTCTTCATGCTTGGCTTTATTCAACTATGTTGTTCTAAGTGGATAAATATTTCAAGCTAAAAGTTATGATTATGGCCAATACGTCTATTGAAATTTTGTATTCAAGAATTATGTATGTATATGAGAGTCAATTATTTCATATGATTTTTGTGAGCTATTAATCCAAAATCATACGAGTTAGGGATGAAATACCAAATGAGTTATGAAAGAGGGATCCTCTATTCCATGAATATTTGAACATATAGAAAAATGATGTGGGAACATGTCATTGTATGTTTAAAAAAAGTCACTATTTTCAATATTGACCATTTTAACAAAACAATGAGCATGCTTACCCAATATGGTGGAAGTTTGTGGTCCTGGAAGGGAATATATAAGCACTTAAAGTATCATTTGGAGCCAAAATATATGTAATGATACACCAAAAGTGATCGAGTCAATTGGAGAAAGGACTAATTAAAGGGCATGTGGTTAACAAACAATTTAAACGGAAAATGATAATATCATTAAAAAAATAAATAAAAACATAATTGATTTACTAAGCTTAGATACCACTATGTTTGTGGATGGGTAGAATTGATTAGTCATATAAGTTATTGGAATATGCTAAAACTTCTATGGTATAAGAACATGGAAAAACTATTAACTAAAGTAGATATCAAACAAACTGCTAATCCATCTTTGTAGGACATATTGGAAGAAGTTGTCCTTGATGTCAAGTAGGGTGTCATTGATGTCAAAAGGGTGAAGAGATATGTGATGTTTCCATTCGTGTCAAGGTGATAATGATGATGTGTTTGTAGTATAGATAGATTGTTTGTGCATGTTTGATGAAGCCTTGAATCCCATAGAGAAGACCATAATGATCCTAAGGTAGCCCTTGAAGAAGAATCCTTGTCACAAGTGTACATAACTCCAAAGTGGTCCCCTTATGGTGTAGCAGTTGCGCATGGCCTTCACAGGAAGACACTTTGAGTTTACACAAGTGGTACAAATCCCCTAGCGAATCCCCTATTGATAATGATGATGCAGAGTGAAAAGGATTTCCTAAAGTGTCCAGAAGAAGTGTGAAGAATTTCCTAAAGAAATGATGTTTGGTCACATGAACATGATGATGGGCCACATGACCATGATCATAAGAAGTGTAAGGAAGTCCCTAAAGGTGTCCATAAGCAATGTCGGTAATAAATGTGAAGAAATTGCTAAAATAGTAATGTTGGGTCCACATGACCATGTGGTTGAGGTCACATAACCCATGTTGAAGAAGGCCCTAGAGAGCCCCTATGGTTGGTGTAAAGCATATTGAAATGAAGTGTGAAAGATATCCCAAAATCATGATGATGGGCTCATATAATCCTGAAATTAGTGGTGTCAGCTCCACATGATTAGAAGGATTGGTCCATATGACCATGATAAGTATCCCCCGAAGTAATATGGATTTTTCCTCAAGAAAATGTTGAAATAAAATGTGAAGAAACCCCTAAAAAATAGTGTTTGGTCCACTTGCCCATAAGCTTGGGGTTACATGTCTCATGGAGGAGAAGGCCCTAAAGAGTCCCCAAATTTGGTCCGAAACAACTTGGTATGAATCTTGAAATAACCCCAAAATAATGAAATAAGGCCAAGGCTGAGTAGTTCTAACCGACATGTAGTGTAAAGGATTCTTGGTGGGGGCGCTGGGTGTTTGGACTCCACGAGAAGCTCACCAATCCGGAGCTCGGGATGACCTGTCAGGCCCCCAATACTTTTGGAAAACATGGCATGGACGTGGCATCAATATGGGCAGTGACATGGCATCAAACATGGATTCCTCGCACAGGATTCTGGCTTGATGGCATATTATGTTTTAACACATGGTCAAACTTTGGAAACACGTCATAATATATATATATATATATATATGTGTGTGTGGTGGCATGGTTTATTATATGGTTTATATATAGTTCATGGTGGCATATTTGTTATGATATGGTTTATGCATTGGTTGGTATATGGTATCCACGTGTGATATGGTTGGTGCTTGTCATGGTATATGGTTGTTGTATGGTCCACGTTTAATGTGATATGGTTATACTATGGTCCATGTTATAACATATGTTGTATGGTGTTAACATATGGTTATAGTTTGGTGCTTGGTTTTTAACATATGGATTACAAGTTAGATACCATGGGGGTGAAGCTTGGGGTCAAGGGATATGCCCTTGCCCCCCCCGCCATTTTACATCTTTGCAAAATGAAGCTAAAGGTGGCCTAACAAAGGTCTTGGGTTCAATTCCCATAGCTTCAAAAAACTACATTTTTCACCATTTTCACCATTTTTTAACCATTTTTAACCATTTTATCCATTTTTTAACCTTCCTTGTCGAAAACCCAAATGCTAGCAACTTCTTCATCTAGAGGTCGTTTCGCATGAAACAAGTGTAAACGAAAATTTGTTGAAGATCTCTTTACCACGGTAACCTTGTAACTGATGTTTGAAGACTTTAAACTTGATCGACAATGAGATGATCCTCCTGGATCATGCACACCAGAGACTTCTTTCGACATGATAACAGTTTTGTTGAAATTGGCGGGATGATAAAATCACTAAAGTTAATAAAACCTGCAAAAAAAACAAGAATTATTAGAGCTTCACACAAACTAATCCTTAGTGTTTAATAAGTATCATAACCACTAGTGGTCCCTCATTAATGACTAGACTATATTACATTTATAAAATTCTAACTACCTAGTGGACCTTTGTTAGGAACCCATGTCAACCCTTCTCTTTACTTTGTTAGTATAGTGTTTTTGGACGCATATGCTTTGTAAGTCGTGCCGTAGTATTATATGTCACATGGTTTTGACTCATAGTATTGGGCATAGACTTAGTATATAAGTGTGTGTTGAGGTCATTGAAGGCACCATGAAGTTAATTGTATTGAGCTTGCTCAAAGGAGGTTGCCCCCTCGAAGTGGCCCGTGATCAATATAAAAGTGATTTTGAGTTCTATTATTTCTGATATCTCGTGTATTTGCATTAATTAATTATTGCAGGTTCTTCACAACCTTATTTAATAACTAACAATGAACATAGTAAGCCTTGTCCACATTACATTAATTGGCCACACATATTATGTGGCATTTCTAGCATTAAATCTAATGGACCCCTAGGTCCTTATTACATCACTAGGGGGATCCCACCATTTTTTCCCCCTTAAAAAAGTGTTACCATCAATAGTTACACCTATGAGGTACATCCATAATCTCGGGTCCCATATATAGGTGCTACCCTCAATGCTTGCAATGAAGAATTCCATTCGGTTCATTCATTACACAGGTTCACATGTATGGGTGTTCATGCCACCTCCCAAGTACTAGTGACACTTGAAATTAAAGAACCGTTTAGTGCTTTACAAAAAATGCACACAAAGGTCATATGTTTCCAAATATCATTCCACCAAGATGCTCAAAAAATCCATAGAAAAAATGTCATCCACATAACTACAAAAGGTTAGTTGTGGATATGGATGAAACACTGCCTCTAGAGAAGATTCAAAATGAAAATTTTTATTTGCAACCTACTCATGAGTTTCCTCAATGATTTCTTCTTCATATAGGGGACTAGGTTCAAAAAAGAGAAGTTGACAATAGTTTACTTCACATAATTGGAACTTGACCTTAATCATAACAACTATTAAGTGTGTCAAGCAATATTGTGTGATAAATATACAGTTGTCAGTCAATTTATATGCATAAAATCTGTTATATTTAAGAACCCTTTTAGGGGGGGGTTCTTAAAATCATCCCTGGTGATGATGATGGACACGATGATGATGATGATGATGATGATTATGATCCTCATCATCATCGACATCGTAATCGTCATCATCATCCTTGTCACCATCTTCATCATCATCGTCGTCATCCAACATCCTCATCCTCCTCCTCATCATCATCCTCCTCCTCCTCCTCCTCCTCATCATCTTCCTCATCGTCATCATCATTAGCATCATCATCATCATCACCACCACCATCATCATCATCATCATCATCATCATCATCATCATCATCGACATCATCATCATCATCATCATCATCATCGACATCATCATCATCATCATCATCATCATCGTATCATCATCATCATCATCATTATCAAAGGGGTATGTTCAAATCCAATGCGATGCCACATCATTGGATTTGAACATACCCCTTTGATAATGATGAAAGTTACTTTTAGCATTCCATCCATATCAACATGCCATGTATATAAGTGTGCCACCCAGATCAAGGAATGAAAAACAAATCAATGAGCTAACATGTAAATAACACATACACCAAATGAGAATAACTTATAAACCCCTTCGACCTAACCCCATTACCCTTAATCAGTAACCCATCTAAACCCTTAAGTTTAGTGAAACATAATAAAACCCTATTTCTAATAAATCATTGCCCCTAACCTTAGCAATATTAAAACCCAACCTTTTGAGCTTAAAGGTTTTGGAATAAGTTATGAATCATGCTACAAATCACTACCATGAAACAACTATGGAAAAGTATGGATAGAACCAAGCCTTAACTTCTCTACAAGCTAGATGCATAGGTTGACATTGAGAATCAGAGCCAAGTGGGAAGGAATTCCACTATACTTGGGCATTGTTTCTTCTTGCTATGATTGTATGGAAGCCACACATGAAGATATTAGAATACTGATGTGACTGCATCTTTTCCTACACCAAAGTTCAACATTTGGCAGTTCAATATTGACAAGCAAAATAAGAAAGAAACAAACTATGCATTCCTACGATGGTACACTTAGATGATACATGAAACTATTGATTCTTTCTAGATTTGTTTTGTTGTGGATAAGTATGACACTTGTATTGCTTTCAAAGTTGATGTACATCATGTTTATCTAACACCCCTGTAATACCCCAATTTTGACCCTTATGAAATATTGGCTTCTAATATAAATATTGTATACATGCGTTTTATGTTTCCCTAGCGTGGAGCTCAAGGCCAAGGCCCCACTAGTGTATGTTTGGATTTTATTTAAAACAAGCAAGCATTTGATATTTTGATACCCATGTGCTATTAATCCATGGAATATTGTAAATTGATGTAAATGTTAATATTTCAATAAAATAACAAAACTCGCTATGGAAGCAACCAATGAGAAGGGGCCATGTGTATCGACTAGGGAGTGGTGAGCGGGTCGTGGGATTGAGCCATAAGCTACCAAATGTCATTGTGAAAACCCATTTGACTTTCCTTGATGACATTTATTTTTGTTGTAAGGAAGTAGTTGAAGATTTCATTCCATGGCTTCAATGGAGCATGGGTAGCCTAGAAATTCATATTTGCGGGTATGGGCTCTGTTTTCTTGTACCACAAGCCACTCTACCTCATGGGAGTTGCTTCTTCCTGATTTCCAATCCAGTGTGGAAGGACCCAGCATCATTTTCCATGAATTCCAGCAGTGAGCAAAAACTAGAAATCGCAACTTTGCAAGAACCCATGTTTTGAAGAGCCAACACGCCTAGATTTAGTATTTGATAGTGAAATCCATTGGGGGATCCATAGATATGAACCTTGGGGTGAATTGGAGAGTATTAGATACCCCGAAATTCATTGGAAAACCTAGTTTTTATAGCCCAGAAAACCAGTGACGGGATTGAGTTATTTGATGAATAGAATTGTGAGAAATCCAATTGTGGATGACTGAGCAGAGGTTGGGTTTGCTTGATAGACCCAGTGAAGGCTAGAATCTCAAGAATTAGTAGCTGGACCTTTCTATACCCATCCTGAAGAGCATTGGAGGGAAGGGACGCCTGAGGGACTGTGCTGCAGAGAAGGGGACCTTCCTTGTGTTGGGTTTGGTAGGTAATGTGGGTGCCTCGACTGTTGAATTCATTTGAGATGCTTGTAGATCTGTGGTTGAGCTCACTGGATTAGCATTTCCCTCCTTTGTCTTTCATATGCTTGATAAACCCAACTATGTGTTGGCTTAGCATAGTTGTTGAGTGAAATCATGGCTGTGAGTGAGCCTAGCTAGTTCCTCCTTAGTGGATACACAACCCAGCTCGGGGGTGATCTCTCAGCTAAAAAAATACAAGCTGGACAGAGATATATGGTTGGGTGGAATGTTTCTCTCACATAGCCAGTTGTTTGGACAGCCTCATCTCCAAGATAAGTGTTCTCTGTGGTTTAATTTATATGCATTCTGTGTTTTACAATGTGTTAATTCTGAATGACAAATATTCATGTTAATTGAATTGATATGGAGCTTGTGCATAGCATGAGAATATGGTGGATTCTATGCTTGTTGATTCATCAATTGCTTGAGATAAATATGCTGATGTATGTCTGTTGTGTGTGTGCAATTATGTATTTTATTTCCGCTATGCAATTTAATTGTGCATTTTATTAAATGGAAAAATTTTACCATTATGGATTTGGGGAAGAATTAGACACCCCATGTTATAGTCATGTTCCCTCCCTTGCATTGGATTGATGGAAGGGGACGTGACAACCCCATGCAGATCTTCAAGTTCTAGCAGAGGTGTTACCATTTTGTGTAATAGAGAAGGATATTCAGGATGCAATCGCAGAGTGGTCTGAGGAGATGTGGCTGAAATTTGATGATGCAAACATCGAGATTACCAGATCCACCGAGAGAAATTCTAGGAGAGACAAAGCATTAGTGGGGGGACCTCAATATATCACTCTCAAACATTCCCAAAGGCATGAAAGTTGAAGAGGAAGCACTCCCAAAATGAGAAGTCAAATACAGAAAAATGGCAAGTTCCTTAAGACAACCCCTACACCATAGAAGTTTCAGGATATTGTGAGTGTATCAAAGTATAACATTGAACCTCAAGATATTGTACAACATTATTCTTCCCAACAGCTAGATGAATTGTGATTTTCCTTATAACTAAGCATTGTTCCATCAATACATCATGCACCTCCAAGCGCATTGAGTAGTTCGGTACCAGGAACATCTCATCCATTATTAGAAGCTAGTATTGTATGGGAGACTAGCCATGGTGATAAGGTTGGAGGGAAGGTTCTTCGAATCAATACTATGGTTCTTATCACACATGATGGTGACAATGCTCTAAAACTACCATACATCTAACTTGATCTTACAAAGGTACCCTCCAATGATCATAATCCTTACATGGTTGACATTATGACCAAGGTTGAAGAGTAGCATTGTGCACAAGGAATATCGTTACTAGAAGCTCAACATAGGAACACAATAGGAATAGGTAATAAATGTATTTGCTACAACCAATTTACATGAAAAATATAATGCCAATGCTTTGTTATACAAACATAAGGTGAGACTAGTTGTAAAATATTTTTCTTAGCGAAATAGAGTGGATTATGAGGAAACATTTAGTCCAACAAAGTGTTTTTTCACAGTGAGATCAGTGTTACCCATGACAATATAAGTTGGATGTAATATTATGAAATAATTCTAATTTTTTCATTAATGATGGTTTAGAGGAGGAAGTGTTTATGTATTATCCATAGGGATTTTACGTAACATATAAGGAAAATATTTTGTTTAGGGTGATAAAATATTTTTACAATTTGAAACAAGATCGAAGACCTTGGTATAAAAAAAATGGCACACATATTATAGGAAGAAAAAAACTTCAAATCCAAATATTGACATGAGACTAAAATATATATATTTGGTGATTTTAGTGGTTATTTATATCCAATATTAATCAATGGGTCAAGGTGCTCAGTATGAGGATGACCTTATTTTCTCAATGATTTATTATATTAAATATTTCATTAGTATCACATTAATGTTAATGCTAATGTTACTTTAATATGATGTATAATCAATGTGACTTTATTATTATTATGTTATAAAAATTCTTCCTCCTTTCTCCAATGTGCACTAAGACCTTATGAGATTACACACAAGTTGATAGCAAATAAAAAGGGAAAGTCAAATCCTATCCATGAATTAGATAAATGATGAGGGCATTTGTTGACCTTGTGTGAGATGCTTGAGCCACATCCGAGAAGCCAATAGTAAAGCCTGATCAGAGCAAGTCATAGCCACCACTATGAGAAGTAGAGCCATCGTCATGTGAAGCCACCATTCATTGTGACCCTCTGAGGAGTAGAATGCGAGGAGTAGACCCACATTCTCTTTGGCTGAGGACTGCGAGGAGTAGAAACACATTATCTTTCGGATTTGGTATACAAAGAGCATAGTGTCGCGAGGAGTAGACTTGGAGGTATTTCTAGAGAACCCACATTCTCTGCTATACCGAAAGCACAGTGCCACGAGGAGAAAATACACTGCGAGGAGCGTAGGGATTTGATAGAGTTGGTCGTGGAGAGCACACTGCGAGGAGCGTAGGAATTTGATAGAGTTGGTCATGGAGAGCACACTGCGAGGAGCAAAGACCATAAGGGATTTATAGAGAAGATTGTGAGGATGCTAAAAGAGACATAAAAGTGGCATGATGTCTTCGCTAAGCCTTACCCTGTTCCTCTATTTGGAATTCTTTTCCATAAAAAACATGATTTTGTTTTCTTCTGTGAATTGGAAACCTAGGTTTGAATTTATCTTGGATTTGGTGGTTTTCTTCATTGTACAAATTACTATATCCGATCCTAATTGTTTTGTGACATCTAAGGGTATTAATGATTGAGAGGAATTAGAATCATAAAGGGAATTATGTACATGCAGATATTGAAGTTCAAGGGTAATATAAAATGATGGGGTAATATGATCAATCCCCAGGTAGGTTTCTTAATACTACTTTTGGAGAGTCATCTTAGAGGTTTATCAGGTGAGCTTGCACAGGGGTTTTGTGACTTAGGATCATCAAATTGGATATTTGATGGGATGACCTATATTGGGTTGGTTGAGGCCTAGGATCCTATATTTGAAGATGTTATTTAAAACATAGGAAGGTCAAAACCTATTTTTATCAACAAGATACCCCAAAACTTCAAAAAGAGGCATGGGAATTTTAATTTTACTCAAATCATAGCTAATATCAAAGGACGAAAGAGGAGGAATACTAGCTTCGACCATTTTGGCAACATGTGTGGACTTCATGAAAATGAAATTGTGTTTTGCATGCACCTTATTTTGATATGTTGCTTTAAATTAAACTCTAATGGGGATTGTTGGTTTCTTGAAATTGGTTTCCTTAATCCTTTGTTCTTTCCTAACTAGAAAAATTTGGGCATCTCCCATTTGTTATTACCAAGTTGCTGAATGGAAATCCTCTCCCCTATAATTAGAAAAGTTTGGTCTAGGCCCTAGGTGATAATTTCTCCTCACCTCTACCATTATATTGTTTGTTACCATTTGGAGTTTAGTATGCGAGAGGATGAAGGGGTCATCCTCCCTATGGGAAATTTCTTCTTCATGGGGAGATTTTTCTTCTCTAGTCATCAATAAACTTTTAGATACAAGATGGACATAGCTAGGATCTTCAATCTCACTGTATCATAGGTGGAACAACATATTTGGTTCTAAAGGTGCATCAAGCAACTTTTCATCTCTTGGATCATAATGAGAAGGAAAAGATTCCATTATGTTTACTTATGTGCTGCAATACTAGGGTAAATTTGCATTTCTTGCCTTAACTCTCTTTGAGGTGTAAGGGGGGCATTCTAAACTAGGATTTACCTTTGATACATGGATTTTCTCTAGAAGTTTGTTCCACAATAGAATGGGCAGACTATCCTTTCTTCACCATGGTAAGATCATTGGTCGTAGACTTGAGGAGCTTATGACCTCTTCAAGTGTCACGAGGTCTTGTTGAGAGGAGGACACCTCAAGCACCTTGCCCATCCTTCTCTCAACACATTCTCTCCTATTAGGGGGATCTAATCTAATATCCAATTAAATTCTTAAACCTTTCATGTTTCTCTCCAAGTCTTCTCCATAATTAAATAGGGTCTCTAGGTCAGGGAATCATCATTCTCTTAAATGGAAAGCAAAGTTACACTTAAAAGAGGTACAATATGATACTATAGTATAATGTTTTGAGGGCTTAGTTGCATCAAGAATGCAGGGGTACAATTTTCATAACCTACTTGTGAATTATTGAACATGTTTACCATCAATCCTTTTTAGAGTGTTCAACTCAGTTACATAGTATATGTTGTATTTATTGATAACACATTTCTTCATAAATTTTTCGATGAACTACCACTAATAAGTTATGGAATTTTGGGCAGATTCATAAACCATTTCCTTGCTTCCCCTTCCAAATAATGGGAAAACGTTGTATCCCTTGGTGGAGAAGTTATCCATGCAATCTTGGAAATTTGTAAGATGGTCTTCTACAATCAAGCAATTCTCACCATTAAAATTAGGTAGAACGTTTAAATATCAATCTAGTAAGTGTCCCATTAGATTTGTAGAGGGTGAAACCAAAGGTTTAAACCTAGTAGCTAACCAAGTATTTTGGTAGCTACTTTCATGTCTATGTCCTCCACTCTATTTCTATTTTATTTTTAGTGCAACATCTACAATGATCTCTGCACATCTCAGAGGATTTGTTGCTTAATTGATTTCCCCTTTAAGATGTTGGAAAGAGCAATTATAGGAGGCTAACATGCACACCATCATATTTGACAATACAAGCCTCTATAATGAAAAAAAATAGTCTCTGCAGTAGCTATTGTGATACAATTTAAACAGTACAAGGTGTAGGTCTAAGTCTCTGCAAATAACTTACAGTATAGTGCTTTCTCAGTACAATAATGATTTTGGAATTAAAGCTTTCTATGACAACAGATGCAAGTCATGGCAGCTCACAAATGAGGTAAAAAAATAAAAATCCAGTGATATGTGGGTAGAGGATTATAATAAGGGTGCGTCCTTCTCCACATGGCAAAGCAAAACCATTCAAAAACACTAGATCACTCCTCTAACAACAATATGACTCATTTGAAAGTGGACTAGCCCTTCCATTTGGCATCAAAATGATGGACATTGTCTTCGAGTGGAGTAATGTTGCTTCTTTGTGCCGCTACAAGTCTGCTCAAGGCTCCAAATGGTGACCTTTCAAGGCTCTTTGACTGTTGTTTCAACTTCTTGGCACAATTGTTACTTCAAAGATTAAATCAGATCTATATAACTATATCGTTGTTTGAGGGCACACAATATACCCAGATTGTCTTAAACAACATGCAACTGAGAATTCAAGTATCTTACCACTGCTGCCTATGCCCAAAAATGAAATTTAACATTCAAATTTGGCCCAAAACTCACCAAAGCTAATTTTCTATTGTTGTTCATCACTTTTTAGGCCTTCAACATGGTTAGAATGGAGGTAGTAGTGCTTAGGTTTGATAAATTACCTTCTTTATCGCTGTTTTAGTAGTTGAGATATTCCCAGAACTCAACGTCATTGTTTTCTAGCTTCAAAACATGCCCAGATTGAAAGTTGAGGCTGTTTGAGGGATAAGAAATGCCCAAAATTACCTCTTAGGGGGGCTTATTGATGGCGGAAATTGTTCCCAAAACCTCCCAAAAAACACCCAAACTTTGACATACTGCTTCCTTTGTTGCTTTTCATACTCAACACTTGAATTAACCCAACATGCTTCAAACATCCATATGCTCCATGAAGTTATGAACATCCATCTACAACATCATTGTTAGGGCATCATCAAAGTTCTAAGGAATGAACCAACAAAACATCATCATGGCATGTCACCCCCTCAAGAGTGATCAAAATCACAAGTGGACACCAATACAAAATGGGGGTTAACAATAGGCTTCAATTGCGGTATGTATGCTTGATCTTGGAAAGGAGAGCATACAAGAACCCCAAAATATTTGCAAGTAACTTGTGGTCTTTTACCATCAAAAGCAAGGAAATCATCACACATCACATCATTGTTTTTCTTTACAACAACACATCAAATTCTCATGCAAGAGCTTATTCATCCTACCTACCTACTCCAAGCATGATGAAACGAGCATGTCAAGTAAAATCATACAATCAAAGAAGCCACCTTAGCATATCATCCATGCTATGGATTCTCCTTTTGTCTTTGGAAATAGACCAAGACAAGACAACATCACTAATGAGCTGAGTACATGTAATTATTTTCATGGAAATAGGGCTAAAATGATACATAAAATCATGAACAAAGATGTCTCCAATTTCTTGCCACATAAGATCATGAACAAAGATGTCTTCAAACCCTTTCCAAGGAGAATAACTCTTTTCACAAGCTCATTGTATCCAATAATGGATAGGGCTTCAGTACCCACCTTCTTCAGCACATAACTTCTCTTCAAAACATGTTTGCTTCCCCAAACCATCATCAAAACCTATAGAACCTTGAAATATATGGCTGGAAAAGATGCCTCAAATATTCCCTAGGAGAAGGAAAAGTTTGTTGCTCCATATCTGCCATAGGAAAGGGAAAATCCCATTGTTTTGGACCTGCATTAAAGCGTTCTTGTTACTGTTCCAAACCTGCAACAATCCCTAAGACAAATGGATGAAAATAATGGCCCAAATTCACCCTAGGAGAGGGTAAATCAAGTAGCCCAAAATCTACATCATAAACCTCCTTATGCAACCCTATTTCATTATCATGAGTGAGAAAGGATGGATGAAAGTGATCATAAGATATCTCTCACCCATATCATGATCAAAATGATGAAAATGTATATCATCATATCCATGGCCACCATCTTCATTATAATAAAAAAGATCCTCAATCAAAAAGATCATCAATTCTATCATCCTCAAAATGTTTGTCTTCAAGAGCAAGAGGAAAAGGAGAGCTCACCAACTCCTCATCACCATGAGGAGAACAAGGAGATGCATCCATACCATCATCAACTAGGTCTTCAATATGATGTTTGATGGAAAAGTGAAGTGGCTCTTTAATAAGGACTTGTGCAAACTAGACCTAAATATGATGTATGGATTTACAACAACTTTCCAATAGTATATCATATGTGCAATTTTGACCCCAGATTGTTGAGAATGTTCCTTTTCAAGTTCATGGCTCTTTTTGAGGGACTAGTTTGGTGATAGAGGTTTAGGGTTCAAAAATTGTTCTTGAAAAGCTCTAAATTAGAAAATTAGTAATTTCATGTTGTATCTAACTCCAACACCTTTTTTTATGATACCTCATTGGCCCCATTCCAAAATTGTATGACCTAGTTATAGCCATCTGAAAGATCTATATGCATTACCAGGGAAAATAAACTTGCATGATTATGTTTCAAGTATTGAAACCATGCTTGCTAGAAACCATGAGCCATGAATGATGTTTTCGGTATTGAAAATTCAATTACAACACATTCTATCATTTCAATGATTGTAGGTATACCACCAAATAGGTACTTGTCAGATCTATCTTCATCAAGTGAGGAAGATAGACTAGAAGAGATTGAAAGCGAGACGTCTAATACAAGATCTAACAGGTCAAGATCAACTAGAGGTGAAAAGGTAAGGAGAAAATTTTGTAGATGCATGGAACTTTTTGTTTCTGAAGGACAATCATGTGGTTATGATAACGAGTGCATAGGTGACATTGAGTTTCCCCTGAGGTATAGACATATTTTCAAACGATAGCTACCCAAGGAGCTACCCCAAGTGGACACAGATTTCTTCCTCAATGGGAGGACTTATCGCATTGCTCCATCCTCTTTACATGGACTGGGGCTATTTTCCATGGATGGCATAAATGTGTCATATGGCACTGAAACTGAATTGATGGAGTATGTCAGTCCATGCTACAAATACAATGACTGGTTGTTGTTGGTCCGATATATGTGAAGTATGCAGAGATACAGAGTGACAACAAATTATTTACAACTACTGGACAATAGTCTGAACAAAGGAGCAATTGTGTATATTGATGGAAGGCCAAAAGCTTCAGGAAATATCGTAGGGTTTATAAATAGCACACAACCAGGGTCAACACATAAGCTACCCAATTGCCTATTTCAGGGGCATGAAGGAAATTGTGTATTCGTATGTGCAACAAAATCAATAGCTGTAGTGAAGAGTTGTTGATCGATTACGGTTTGAATCAAACAGATGCGGGGGTTGCTATTATGGTGGTAAGTTTCTTATACAACATTTAACTCAACCTTTGATCGATGACTTGTTATTTTTCTCTTGCATCAAGTTTATTTATGTCATGCTTTTTATAATATACACATGGTTAATTATATGTCATGCTTTTCATTAATCACATTTAAGAGACATTGTTATATATGTAATTTTCATTTTTAATATGTCTTAATTCTTATATTGTGGCAGGGTGATCGTGACCATATGCCACAAGATGGCCATGGAAAGTCACCAATGGTGATGTATGAGGTAAATGTTAGTTTAATAGTACCTAATAGCATCAATGTAATAGTAACCACAACTCATGATTATATTAAATCTGTTAACATTTGACATTTTTTTATTTATTAAGCTCAATATTTCAATATGATATCATTCTTATTGTATTGTGGCAGGGGGTCGGTACTATGAGCACACCTAGAGCTTCTGGACAGGTAAAGTTGACTCTCATAGTAATAGTAAAGTTTTTTTTTATATTAATCAAGTTTATTATACATGGTTCAATTTTTAGTTATCGATATTAATATGTCGTGCTTATTGTATTGTGGCAGGGTGACTGTGGGAAGGCACCAATGTCGTCTTATCAGGTAAATGATAGCGTAATAGTACCTAAACATGATTATAGTACTTTTTATGTTATTATATGCATTATATATTTTTTACGTGATTTTTTTATTGACGTTCATAGAGCACACCACATCAAGGTGATGAAGTAGAGATACGTTATTAAACCGACCCAATGGTTACTATGAAAATGGCCTTGAATAAGTGCAATGATGACCTTCTTGAACTGATTTTAATCGATCCAATGACTAAAGAAATAAAAGCAAAAATTGATGAATTGAGGAGAAAGATAAAAAAATATGCGGTAAGTGGCATCTTTGAAAGTTTTTATGAACTACATATATTCATTTATGTTATTTTAGTTCTCTTTTTTTTATATGTTCTAATCAATTGAAGGTGTATTCCTTAGATTTTTTTGGAGCCAAAACTCGTGTGTCAAGAACATACTGTAGAGGGTGGTATAGTTAGTAGCAATGCTTCAACAATGCGTAAATCTACCGTAGATTCCATGCCCTCAACGGATGTTGGAGGTGAAGATGGCCCTTCAAACACTGCTACTCTACATGATGATAGAGAGGATGGTGGCACCGATTGTTATAGTTTCTATCCTGGCTCAATGCATGTAGTTAGCAAGGGATCATTTCCCGTTAGCTTCTTGGTGGACGGTGAGTGTATTCCAATCAAGATACCAAAGATTGCAGGTATTATTTAATTTATTATGTGTTTTTTATTCATGTAACTCAAAGCCACATAACTCAACCTAGTTTTAATTAATGATCATATGTTTTTTGCAGGAAGTAATGTCTTTTATAAGAACCTACATGAAAAAGCGTTAGAGATTTTTGGGCCCACCATTCGTACACGGTGGAATGCCCAAAAAGACAAATTGAAAGATGCTTTGATAAACCACATGGTTAGCTTGTTTGGTGAAACCTTCAACAAAAAAGGTGTCACCGTAGAAGTTGGTTTAAATTTGAAATATGTTAGGGCAGATTATAGGGACAATCTACAAATTAACCACAAGTATGAGCATCCTCCGATGGTTCTAGAGAAGGGGTGGAAGGTGCTCATGGAGAATGCAAAGGAGTAGGCAGCAATAAAACAAGGAAAGACTAATCCAATCGGTTCAAGAAGGTATGGCACATATCATATTTTTTTAAAACTTTTAAATATATTTAAGTTGCAATATCTAACGTATTTTCAACCTTTCATAGCCTCCCCCACACATATAAAGAAACAAAGGAAAGAATGGAAAAATATGGGCAGCACAAACTGGGCCAGGATGGATATCAGAAGCTAAGGGCATGAATTGTAAGAATCATTTGATCATTATTTGTAGCCAACAATTAATTGATTTTTCTAACAAGCACTTTACATGGTGTTATGCATTGCAAGAAAATTCTTTTTTTTATGAAGCCACTGAGGAAGACTTGAAGCTCGACTTCAATTACGATTTTCAGCATGTGCTGGAACATCGAAAAAGATTGGGGAAAACCCAAGTTTCCCCATTGATTCACTATGAGGTAAATAAAATCAATAAGGAAATCATTAAAATGAACTTGCGTAATCTATCCATGAATGATTACATCAAAAAATGAATGCCTTTTTTTGTTTTCAGGGTGAGACCTACAAAAGCAGTGAGGGTAGCGGTACCGAACCGGTACCACAAGATGGTGGTGAGATGCCTAGCCATTTAGGTATGTATGGTATAAAATAGATGTATTCAATATGATTTTAAGTACATAATTGATGACGTTTACTAATTAATATTTTTCTATGAATGGAAGATCATGTACCTTCTCATGCTTAGTCAGGAGAAAAACAAATGGCAGAGCCAGTGAACACTCCAATTGACTCAGCTAGTCATACAACAGGTAAAGATCATTGTAATGAAATTGAAAATAATGAAAACAGCATATCAATAATAACTTTGCACTTATATCTATACAACTATCTTGTTTTTTGTAGATCATGCCCCTGTCCATCCACCTCCACCGCCTCCTAATCGACGTACCAGAAGTACAGTGCAGGAGTGATTATCCACACAATCAATGGAAAAAGAGGGCACAATAACTACAACGGGGCAAGACACCGGAGATGAAGTCCCCCTCTTACAATTTATGAGAAAAAGACCAAAACATAAAAAATGTAGTTGTAAATATTTAAGATTTGTATTTGACTGAGTGAAGCCATGAACTCTTTTTGGTTTTGTAACAAGTTTATTGATCTAGTCATTTCATGGTGATATTTTGGAATCGAGGTTTCACATCTGTATGTTATTTCTCAGATCATATGTCTAAATATGTGTGACCTCTTTAGATGACTATGGTTATCCTAAGGGTACTGGCAACCCCTTCCTGAGTTAACCTAAGGAATAGGAGATAACCATATCGTTTATAATTGGTTTACTGCTATTAATGCTTTTGTTTTCAGTACTTTAATGATTTATGTAGCTCTATGTTTGATAGTATTGTGCTGATTAGAACAATTAATATAACTATGTTTGTGCTTTTTGAAATTTATATGTGAAATGTTTGTTCACTTTGTTGCATAGCTTATTATTGAATATGTGTGACATCTTCCGAGGAATATGGTTATCGTCAAGGGGCTAGCCACCCCTTGTTGAGTTAACCTCAAGAAGATGAGATGACCACATGACCTTCCTTATCCTGGGATGATGATTATGAGCTTCCTCTCATTGCATGAGACACATGAGACCTATGACCACATATAGTTGAGAAGGCTATGTAATGTACCTTTTACAATGACTTGATGTGCATGAGCCTAGTATGACGCCGTGTTACCTTATTATGATATGTTGACTTGCATGTTTACTTGTATGTGATGTTTATCCTTGGATATTTATTTGACTTGCATTTTTAGCCTTGCATGTTTACTTGTATGTGATGTTTAGCCTTACATGTTTAGCCTTGCATGTTTACTTGACTTGAATGTTTACTTGTATGTGATGTTTAGCCTTGCATGTTTCATGACACTTACTTGACTTTCATGTTTACCTTGACTTTCATGTTTACCTTGACTTGCATGTTTACTTGTATGGGATGATCTTTTTTAGGGTCTTTTCCAGTTCAACGTTCTCTCCTTTAACCTGTATGTTGGTCTAGTTGAGTCTCATGCAACTAACCTAATGCTAAGAGTTTGAAGTTTGAGGATAAGGGAGGTCTACCCCAACATCTGAACAAGTTTTATTTCTCCTTAGTCATTTCAACATTGCAAATGATAATGTGACATGTCCACAATAATGAATTTGTTTGTCTTCTCGGTGTCAATGGGCATTCTGTAGTTTCCATAATCAAATGCACTTCAAAATGGCAGTGCAATTATTTAATTTTTTTAGCTCCTTATATTGCTAATATGTTTATTTGTATATGATTAACTGACATCTTCGTACATTGCAAGCTATGCATGACTTTAATGGATGTGCATTTGTATTGTTTCTTATCTATCTAGCAGTCCCTTTGATGGTTTGACCTATTTATGGTGACACGTTGGACATTAATAAGATTATGTTATCTCATCTCATCTCATCTTATCTTATCTTTCATGGCTTAAAACTTCTATACCCTAATATATGCTTCAGTTGTTTTAAACTATACAAAAATATGAAGAAGAACTAAGTAAATTTATGACCTTGTTTCGTAGACATGAGGTAGCCTTTTACTGTAGTTCAGATGCTTTGTTGTCACTAGCTCCTCAAAGCAGGAATTGGATGACATTGCATTCACATTGCCTGTACTTCTTTCCAAATTAATATTTTTGTTCTTGTATTAAATATCAATTTCCTCTTTCTTAATAGACCACCTTTTCTGGGTATGATAAGTAGCTACTATAGTTAAAGTTACGAGCACTTTATGAATTTACATTGTTGTTTTTAAAATCTCATTGGAATATATTTTTCAGCTAGGTAAAGACATCTAAATCCAAACATCAATGATCAAAAGTTTTGCCTGGAAGGCATGCTTATAAGTTTGTTGTCTTCCATCAATTAACGTTTAGACAATGAACTAAATACTGAGTTATGAAGTGTTTGAGCCATGAGCATTTATAGATGATTGACAATCTTAGAATGTGGTTGAGTTGTATATGATAACCATTAGTAAATATGCAAATTATGTCTAAAATAAATGATGCACATTACAAAATACATCAATAGTTGTATCCATAGAGGCCAGGCAGATATATTAAGCTCTTTTTGTTTCTGATCATGAGTGTTGACCCAAGTAAATATTGTTTCTGGAGTATCTTGATCTCTTTAGTTATACAGAGGATTTTCTTGCTCTTGTATGAACCTTAAATGAAATAATATAGTTCGAGGGATTGCATGGCATTTAGTACTTCTGTATCTTAAGTTTTAACCCCTTGCATGAATGGAGAGTAAGATCATGATCCCTTGCATCAAGACTGCTATTTAGGTAATATCATGACTAAATTGTAAATTTAAGTTTGCCATGTGGTTGGAAACTGAATACGATTGCTGCCATTATTTCAAGTGACAAGCTTGTGGAATTTTGTACAGGAGTCACTGCTGAAAATTTCAGTGTAGACACAACATTTTGGCAGAAGCAAGTCAATGAATATTGGAAGCTTATGAATGTGAGTAAATATGATATTCGAAATGTAATGGATATGAACTCTTTCTATGGTGGATTTGCTGCTGCTTTCAGCATAAAACCAGTTTGGGTGATGAATATAATTCCTCCGAGATTGAGGAATACTTTACCTGCTATCTATGACAGAGGCTTGACTGAAAATTTTCATGATTGGTCAGTAACTTTGATTTCATGTTCCAATTAATATTCCATTGATCATTTTAGTTTTTTGTGAATTTATGCATCGGCCTTCTATTATGGGAAAGGAATTGCAGACTAATGCTTTAGATTGCACTGTAGGTGTGAGCCATTTTTCAACTTATCCACCTACATATGATTTGATTCATGCATTCCGACTATTCTCACACTATAGAGGTGATGGTAAAGGTTTCCAAATAGAAGACATTATACTCAAGGTGGATCACATTCTTCGCCCACATGTATGCTTTTTCATGTTGCACATTCTTAGTTCTAATTCTTGGCATTAAAGTAATATTTTGGGAATGGGTGTAAGAAAGAGGGGTCACCTCCATCATACAAGGAATAAATGCCAAGTCAAATGCTCATATTTCCACATAGCAACCATCAAGCATCTAGAAGCCCTCCAAATGTAAATTTTTTTCCAGAATGTAGGAAAATATCCAAGATAAGTCTATAGAAGAGGGATGTTTTCATCCAAAAGGAAATCAAAATAGCTTCAAAGGCTAGCACTGCAAAGAATAGGCCCACAACATAATGAACAAACCCTAGATGCCCTCAAATGGAAAAATGTCCAAGGGGGTGGCCCCATCTAGAAGGCTCCATTCAAGTTGTCCTCCAAATCACCCAAGGCCCATAAGTAACCTCAAATGCACAACAATCCTTCTTATGTTCTTAACCTCCAAATCAGCCAATCTTGCTGTTCATTGCTGATTTGATGCACAAATTTGGAGGTTGAAGGTTGCTCTCACGACCAGGTTTTCTCAGATTTGAAGAGTCAAACTTTTTGCTGCTGAGATTGTAGAAATAGGGTTTTTTACATGCCCAGAACTGACCAAAATTCAAGATTTAATTCTATAAGGGGTAGGACAGTCCTCAAAATTACCGAAATTTCTCAAAAACTAGACTAGAAATGTTAGTTTTTCAGAATTTACTTCAATCTGATCTAGGATCTTAACTGAGAGAACAACATGTACAACATATCTACAACATATCAATCATGGAAACAATAATGCAAGCACACAAGAGACACAGAGTTTCACCGGGGAAAACCAAGAAAGTGAAAAACCCTGCAACTTCCTTAGTGATAGATAGAGCAATGATACAAACCAAGTACAAGAGATAGTCTTCTCCTAGCAGCAGCTTCTCCTCCTCCAGAAGTGCACCACTCTCCCATGAGTGTGTGGGTGAGTAGTGAATGTGTAAAATGAGAGAGACACACTCTCTATTTATACACTAACTTGACTTGACCTTTACTCAACTAGGTTGGCCTCAACTTAACCACTTAACATAATGTTGACTGGGCCGACCCTGACTAGGGTGGTCTAATAACCCTTTGACCCACATGACTTATACAAGGCCGACCCCAACAAGGTGGTATAATAACCCTTTGACCCACATGACTTATACAGGGCCGACCCCAACAAGGTGGTCTAATAACCCATTAAGTATAAGTTACGACACTTACAATATAAATGACGACACTTCTGTATAGAGGAATAATAACATCTCTATAGGAATACAAACACTTCCGTATAGAGGAATAATAAAATCTCTATAGGAATACAATATACATAGGTGAAATACATTCCAAAGTTACAATTACATCAACACTCCCTCTTAACTAGGAAGGTATTTCTCGACACAGGTCTTCTAGCACAAGTCTTCTTCTCTGGATCATCATCACTGGATCATCATCATCGTCATTGTTGCTGCTATCTCAACCAATCTCTGAACTACTCATCATAGGAAGTTCTACAGAGCCAGTCCTTTTTCATACTGGATGTAGGCCCACCACCTGCAGGTCTTCATCATCACTAGCCCTACTATGGAATCCTCAGGACTTATTACATGCGTCACAATTCCTCAAAAGAGTATCCCAGGACCATTTATGTGCCGAAGCACGAACGACAAGATCTCCCAGCTCCACTTACATGTGACTATCACAAAACCTTAAAAGAGTGTCTTGACTAGCAAGAACCCTAAAGAGCATTCAAGGCCTTTTACGTGACTAGCACAACCTGTACAAATATCCAGATCATATTACATGTGACCCCTCACCACAATGCCTCAAAAAAGCATCCCAGGACATATTAAGGGCACACAGCCCAACCTATCAAATCTACCAGGTCTACTTACATGTGGTCATGGAAATGCCTCGAAAGAGAATCCCAGGACTTATTACGGGCATACAGCCCAACCTAACGAATCTCCCAGGTCTACTTACATGCCATAGGATAATGCCTCGAAAGGGCATCCTAGGCTGTTACGAGCACACATCTCTACCTGTCGGATCTCCTAGGTCTACTTATATGTCCTCCCAGAGAAATGCCTCGAAAGAGCATCCCAGGCTGTTACGAGCACATAGCTCTACCTGTCGGATCTCCTAGGTCTACTTATATGCTCGTCTGCACAACCTGTCCACGACCACAGAGTATCAACCTGATACTCACCATACATCATCCTGATGTACATCATCACATGATCAACCTGATCATCATCATAGCATCATCCTGATGCATGTTATCTGGAGCAACATCCTGAAGCTCGTCATCCATGATCATCCTGATCATACAATCCATCCATTTGATGCATACCAAGTATCTACCTGATACATGCATAAATACATGATCCACCTGATCATATCAAGCATCCAACATGATGCATATACAAATGCATGATCCAACTGATCATATCAAGCATCCAACATGATGCATATACAAATAAATGATCCAACTGATCATAACAAGCATCCAACATGATGCATATACATATACATGATCCAACTAATCATAAAAAGTATCCAACATGATGCATATAGAGCAGTAACTGGAGCATCATCCTGATGCTCATCATACAATGCTTACATCCACATCCATGGGAAGGATCCTCCTCTCACCATGCTTGGAATGGCTCCTGCAAATGTGTCCATCACTTCTTCCTCGAAGTGTTGTCAATCTGAAGAACACCAAGCCTCTCTCTGAAGTACTCAAACTTCACTTTGGCTAGTGGTTTCGTCAGCACATATGCAACTTGCTCACCCGTCGAAACATACAGGAGCTTCACTGCTCCTCTCTGCACCATATCCCTGATATAGTGATATTTGATCTCAATGTGTTTCAACTTCTCATGGAACACCGAGTTCGCAGATAGCTTCACACAACTCTAGTTGTCACAAAAGATACCAGTAGCCTCCAGCTGGAGATCAAATAACTCAGACAGTAGCTTCCAGATCCATACTACCTCACAACTAGCTGAACAAGCTGCAACATACTCTACTTCGGTTGTACTCAGTGCTACATAGGACTGCTTCTTGCTATACCACGAGATCACACCTGATCCCATACTGAAGCAACACCCAGATGTGCTCTTCCTATCTCCAGCACTGCCTTCCCAATCTGAATCAACATAACCCTGCAGGTTAAACTTTTGATTTGCATCATACTTGAGCGCATAATCAATCGTACCCTTCAAGTACCTCACAATATGCTTTACAACAACCAAGTGAACACCTTTGGGATCCATCAGGAACTGGCTCAATGTGTTCACCGCAAAGCAAATATTTGGTCTCGTATTCGTCAGGTACATCAAGGACCTAATCATCTGACGATACATAGTAACATCAACTGGATCAGATGAAGCACCACACAGAAGCTTCAGCTTCGATGCCATAGGTGTGGCCATGGCCTAGCAGTCCATCATCCCGAATCTCTTCAGGATATCTACTGCATACTTCCCTTGTCCAAGGAAGGTTCCATCTGCACTCTGCCACACCTCCATGCCTAGAAAATAGTGCATCATCCCCAAGCCCTTCATCTCGAACTCGATAGCAAGCTTCCTGTTGGTATCGGCAATCAATTCATCCTCACCTATTGCAAACAGGTCATCCACATACAAAAGTAGTATCACAGGATTTCCTTCCTCAACCTTGTAGTAAAAGTTGGAATCCGCTTTACTCTTGGTAAAGCCCAAACTAGATAGAAATTTGTCTATCCTACCATACCAAGTCCTAGGAGCTTACTTCAAGCCATAGAAGTCTTTCTTCAGTTTGCACACATGAGCCCCTCTGTCATGTGTCTCAAACCCGAGTGGCTGCTCCACATACACTTCCTCCTCAACGACACCATTCAAGAAAGTTGTCTTGACATCCATTTGGTGTATCTTCCATTTCATCACTGCAGTCAGGGAAAGTACTGATCTGATGGAAGTGTACCTGGCTATAGATGCAAAAGTCTTTTCATAGTCTATCCCCTCTTTCTGAGAGAAGCCACGAGCTACAATCCTTTCTTTGTATTTTCCTATGCTACCATCTGCAGCATGCTTGAGCTTATAGATCCACTTGGAAGTAAGAATAGACTTCCCTTCAGGTCTTGGGACTACATCCCAAACATCATTCTTCATGATCGACTGGTACTCCTCGATCATGGCATTCTTCTCGAATCCTGGGAACTTCAATATCTTCAAAAGATAACTTTGTTGCTGAACAAATGTTGTAGTCCTTCTTTTGTAGGTGATGGTATACGATCTTTCCTACAAAACAAATTAAATTGCATGATTAGAAACATCTCATAGTTTTTAGAACAAAGTCTTACACATAAATAAATATGTCATTCAGTCATGCAATTATCTTAGCCAATGCTTCAATACAACATTTATCCATATCCCGTAACTTTCTAGATGCCTTCCAATCTCTACTAGAAAATTGTTAAGAGTGTGCACAACTCCCAACATGTCAGCAAAAAGGTTTCATTCTAGATAAGTAGCAATGGAATGTTGTACATTGCCATAGGCCACTTACCCATCACATGCATATTAGTAGTATACTGTTAATTAATGCAATTATTCTAATATGCATAATACACACCCTAAGTCTAGGAACATAAGCATATACATCATTGAGCAATATTATTTAAACAAACAAGTATGCAAGAAATGACAATTCAAATACTTATCTTTGTTTGGTTGTAGGGTGGACTCCCTCTAGATATTTGCTCCCTTGTAGGAACTACTGGAGTGT
This sequence comes from Larix kaempferi, assembly GCA_027924585.1. Taxonomy (NCBI): domain Eukaryota; kingdom Viridiplantae; phylum Streptophyta; class Pinopsida; order Pinales; family Pinaceae; genus Larix; species Larix kaempferi. The sequence goes on along the minus strand of BSBM01000914.1, from coordinate 1,981,882 downwards.
GCTCCCTCTTGATTTTCGCTTCATGGATTACCTGTCTTTGAACTTATATCCATCCTCAATCACTATGCATACTTACTAGTATCATCATTGTGTTATCCTCGAGGTCTCATACATACATTCATTAGTATAATCTCAATACTATCAAAACACAATAATCTTAAACACGTATAGTCACGATTATTTCAAACACAGATAATAAGTATTAGCATTCAATGTTTTAGGGAATACTTCTCTTACTCATGCATATTCATATTTGACCATAGAACTCTTCTGGTTAGTCATAGGTAAGAGACATAATATGCATAAACCCTAGATTACTTAAATTTCTAACTTCATAAATAATCATTATCAATCATGCCATGTATACTTATATAAGAGATCCTAACACAAGGTAGGATTCTAACTTGATATAGGAAAAACATACCTGGATTAATATGTTAAATGGTTATGTCTAACATACCCACACGATATCTTCTTGTTCTCTTAAATGACTTGTGCTAGTAACCTTCATATCTCATAGGTTAAGCATTATAGAACCAAGTTATACATACATCGTAAGTAGATCTTCTATGTGATCCATGACAATGGATGAATCTTTGTCTTCATGTCACCATGGTCATATGTTCTTGAACTAGAACATAATTTGTCTTTCTTGATGTACCTTTCATGTTAGTAGATAAAATCAACGTCATACAACACCATAATACATTAGTACAATCATAAGTGTCAAAACCCTAATCAATGAATATCTGCATTCATAATTTTATTAAGGTGATATGACAAGTCTAAAGTTAATCAAGATTGTACTAAACTTAATGAAGACAAACATACCATAAACTTACTCATGAATAGATCTCGAAACATACCTGGATAAGTCATGCCTGTTGATATTACTTGTAATATTCTTATGTAAGGCCTTAGCCTCATCTCCCTCTGAAACTGGAACTTCTTCACTTATGCAGGTGACCAATCCATTATCTTCTAGGATTAAACCAATCCATTTGTTTTGCAGAAACTGGATCTGGAGTTGGATTAGGGTTTGTTAGGTAAACCCTAAAAATTCAAAATTTGAATTTCAAACTTATGAAAGGATAGAAAGATGCACCTTGATGAGATGATCAACCTGGTATACTCAGAATTTGAAAATTGCAAAGTTTCACCCCTCAAAATTGCCTTTGAAACTTCCAAATCTTTTGGATAGAATCCCGAACTAGGGTTTTATAAAGCCCGGCCTTCTACCCAACTAAAAGGTCCATCCAAATCTCTAAAATTCGATTTTTCTGAGGAGCTTACATCCGTGGTCATAGACTTCAAAAAATCCAACTTTTGCAGAAGCCCTAATTTTCCACCTTTCCGATCAAAATCCCGAACTAGGGTTTGATCAAGCCTGGCCTTCTGCCCAACCAAAAAATTCGATCGGTCTCTAAATTTTGATTTTTCTAAGGAGCATTCATCCGTGGTCTCCAACTACAAAAATTCCAACTTTATTCAAAACCCTAAATTCCCAGATCCATGAATGAATGTGCTCAAACTTAAATTATGTTTTGACAGAAATATGCACCTGATTGTTTCTGGTGTAACTCCGAAATTTTAGATCTATAGGGTTTGAAATTTTTTTCTGTATTATCCTGGCCTTTTATCTGTCCAACCCCATAGGTCTGAACTCACATTACTTCTCTGAGAGAGAGTTATGCCAAGTGTCGCAACGTGACCTGTTTATGGGATAAAACAGGAGAGCGAACTTGTACGGTGTGCCATGTGTCACTGATTCTATATCGGCCACTGAAAAACTTACCTGCAAAAGCATAGTCCATTCCCTACCTGTCACATTTTACTAAATTTCATTTGGAGCTTCCTAGTCCAAGTTATGACCATTTTTCCTAGGTCACCTATTTATGACTCAGATCTGGAAGAGGCAGAAACCCTATATTGTACAGATCATAAATCACAAAGTACAACGAATTAGAGGTTTTCCTTTGGAAATAAGGTACATGGGGATCTGATATTTGACCTGTAATATTTTCAAATCCTGAAACCTTGCTGAAATAGATTTATAGCGAAAGTGCTACGATGACTTGTTTTTGCTATATCAAGCCCTAGCTTTGCAAGTGCAACAAGTGTCATAAATGCCATATCATGCCTTCTTTCAGGCTAGCTCTGATACAATGTTAGTTTTTCAGAATTTACTTCAATCTGATCTAGGATCTTAACTAAGAGAACAACATGTATAGCATATCTACAGCATATCAATCATGGACACAATAATGCAAGCACACAAGAGACACAGAGTTTCGCTGGGGAAAACCAAGAAGGTGAAAAACCCCACAACTTCCTCAGAGATAGATAGAGCAATGATACAAACCAAGTACAAGAGATAGTCTTCTCCGAGCAGCAGCTTCTCCTCCTACACAAGTGCGCCATGCTCCCATGAGTGTGTGAGTGAGTAGTGAATGTGTAAAATGAGAGAGACACACTCTCTATTTATACACTAACTTGACTTGATCTTTACTCAACTGGGTCAGCCTCAACTTAACCACTTAACATAATGCTGAATAGGATGACCCCCACTAGGGTGGTCTAATAACCCTTTGACCCACATGAATTATACAGGGCTGACCCCAACAAGGTTGTCTAATAACCCATCAAGTATAAGTTACGACACTTATGTATAGAGGAATAATAAAATCTCTATAGGAATACAATATACATAGGTGAAATACATTCCGAAGTTACAATTACATCAACAAGAAATACGTCATATGCATATGTTTAATGCCATGTAATCTCATAACTTAACAAGCTGATATACATATAAAAATGAATAGTGAAATTGCAAACACCAAATAAGGAAAGTTAGCTTGCTAATGAGTAAATGGATTGGAACTGGCTTACATTAAATGTCTTGAGAATGGACCATATGCTGTCCCAATTATCTCTTCCCCTCAGTTGGTGCTATTCTGATTTATTACAATAGCATTACTTTGAAGAGATGATGACACAACCTTCTAGTCAACTATGTCCAGTAAAATAACTCTTGCCATCAATGTATACAACCACCAAAACGCAATAGAGTGCTACCCAGAAATGTAAATAGTGTTGATGTATATGTAACTTTGGAATGTATTTCATAAATGTATATTGTACTCCTATAGAGATAGTATTATTCCTCTATACGGAAGTGTTTGTATTCCTATAGAGATGTTATTACTCCTCTATACGAAAGTGTCGTCATTTATATTGTAAGTGTCGTAACTTATACTTGATGGGTTATTAGACCACCCTATTGGGGGTCGGCCATGTGGGTCAAAGGGTTATTAGACGATCCTATTGGGTGTTGGCCCAGTTAGCATTATGTTATGTGGTTAAGTTAAGCCCGACCTAGTAAAGGTTATTAGGAAAGTCAAGTCAAGTATAAATAGAGTGTGGGAGGCACTCTATTTCATCATTTTATTCTCTCTCACACTCTCGGGAGAGTGGTGCACTTGTGGAGGAGGAGAAGCTGCTGCTAGGAGATGTCTATCTCTTATGCTTGGGTTGTATCATTGCTATATCTATCTTTGAGGAAGTTATTGGGGTTTTTCACCTTTATGGTTTTCCCCAAGTAAACTCTGTGTCTCTTGTGTGCCTACATTATTGTGTTCATGATTGATATGCTGTAGATATGTTGTACATGTTGTTCTTTCAGTTAAGATCATAGATTAGATTGAATTAAATTCTGAAAAATTAACATGGTATCAGAGCTAGCCTGAAAGAAGGCATGGTATGGCATGTATGACACTTGTTGCAATTGCAAAGCTAGGGCTTGATATAGAAAAAACCAGTCATCGTAGAACGTTCGCTATAAATAAATTTTGGCAAGGTTTCAGGGTCTGAAAATCGTACAGGGAGAAGCTAAGATCCCCATGTACCTTGTGTCCAAAGGAAAACCTCTAATTAGTTGTACTTTGTGATTTATGATCTATACAATATAGGGTTTCTGACTCTTCCAGATCTCCGTCATAAACAGGTGACCTTGGAAAAAAGGTCATAACATGGGATAGGAAGATCCAAATTAAATTTAGTAAAATGTGACAGGTAGTGTATGGACTATAATTTCTCAGGTAACTTTTTCAGAGGCCGAAACTGAACTAGTGACACGTGGCACGCCATACAAGTTCTCTCTCTTGTTTTATCCCATAAAGAGGTCATGTTGCGACACTTTTCATAACTCTCTCTTAGACAATCCATTTGAGGTAAAACCTATGGGGTTGGAAATATGACAGGTCGGGCTACCACAGGTTGAAGTTTTCGACCCTATGGATCGAAAAGTTTGAAGTCACATTAGAAACAATCAGGTACATATTTCTATCAAAACATAATTATTTTTTAGCACCTTCATTCATGGCTTCCGGAATTTAGAGCTTTGGAGAAAGTTGGAATTTTTGTAATCAGAGACTACAGCTGAATGCTACTCATCAAAATCAAAATTTAGAGACCAAGATCAGAATTTTTGGTTGGGCAGAAGGCCGGGCTTGATCAGACCCTAGTTCGGGACTTTGATTGGAAAAGTGGAAAATTAGGGCTTTTGCAAAAATGGAAATTTTTGAAATCTGTGACCACGGCTGGAAGCTCCTCAGAAAAATAGAATCTTAGAGCTTTGGATCAAACCTTTTGATTGGGCAGAAGGGTGGGCTTTATCAAACCCTAGTTCGGGGTCATGTCTAGTGAATCCGGATGTTTCAAAGGCAAATTTGAGGGGTGAAAATTTGCAGTTTTCAAATTATGAGTATACCAGCTTGATCAGTTCATCAAGGCGCATGTTTCTATCCTTTCGGAAGTTTGAAATTCAAAGCTTGAATTTTTAGGGTTTTTCTTATAAACCCTAATCCAGCTCCAGATCCAATTCCTACAAATCAAGTGGATTAGGTCACCTACATAAGTGAAGAAGTTCTTATTTCAGAGGGAGATGAGGATAAGGCCTTACATAAGAAGATTACAAGCAATCTCGATAGGTATGACTTACAGGTATGTTTCAAATTCTATTGAAGGTTAAGTTTATGATATGTTTGTCTTCATATCATTACGGTTAGTGCAATATTGATTAATTACTAGACTTGTCGTATCACCTTAATAAAATTATGAATACATGATAGAAGATATTCATTGATTAAGGTTTTGACACTTATGATTCTACTAATGCATTATGGTGTTGTATGAGGTTTATGTTGTTCGCTAACATGAAAGGTACACCAAGAAAGACAAATCATGTTCTACTTCAAGAACATATGATCATAGTGACATGAAGACAAAGATTCATCCATTGTCATGGATCACATAGAAGATCTACTTACGAGGTATGTATAACTTGGTTCTACAATGGTTAACTTATGAGACATGTAGGTTACTAGCACAAGTCATTGAAGAGAACTAGAAGACATCATGTGGGTATGTTAGACATAACTAGCTAACATACCAATCCAAGTATGTTTTTCCTATATCAAGTTAGAATCCTACCTTGTGTTAGGATCCCTTATATAATTATACTTGGTATGATTGGTTATGTTTATTCATAAAGTTAGAAATGTAAGTAATCAAGGGCTTTTGCATTTTATGTCTCTTATCTTGATTGATGATTTAACTAACCAGAAGAGTCCTATGATTAAATAAGAATATGCATGAGTAAAAGAAGACTTCCCTGAAACCTTGAATACTAATGTTTATTATATGTGTTTGAAATTATCATGACTATACATGTTTAAGATTATTGTGTTTTGATAGTATTAAGATTATACTAATGAATGTGTGATTATGTATGAGACCTCGAGGATAACACAATGATGATACTAATAAGCATGTATAGTGATGGATATAAGTTCAAGGACATGTAATCCAGGAAGCAAAGATCAAGAGGGAGCACACTCCAGTTATTTCCTACAAGAAAGTAAAGATCAAGAAAGAGCACACTTCAGTAGTTTCTTCAAGGATGAAGATATTCAGAGGGAGTTAACCACTTCTCACAATCCACATCAGAATGGAGTTGCAAAAAAGAAGCAAAGACTGAGAGGGAGTCAACCCAACAAACAAACACAGATAAGCATTTGAATTATCATTCCTTGCATATTTTATTGTTTAAATAATACTGTTCAATAATGTATATACTCATGTTCCTAGAATTAGGTTGTGTATTATGCATAGTTGCATTGATGAACAATATACTAATAATATACATGGGTAAGTGGCCTATGGCACTATACAACATTCCATTGCTACTTATCTAGAATGAAACCTCTTTGCTGACATGTTGGGTGTTGTGCACACTCTTAACAATGTTCTGGTAGAGATTGGAAGGTATGTAGAAAGTTATGAGATATGGATAAATGTTGTATTGAAGCATTGGCAAAGATAATTGCATGACTGTATGACATATTCTTTTATGTGTAAGAATTTGTTCTGAAAACTATGAGATGTTTTCTAATCATGCAATTTAACTTGTTGTGTAGGAAAGATCGTATAACATTGCCTACAAAAGAAGGACTACAACATTTGTTCAGTAACAAAGTTATCTATTGAAAATATTGAAGTTCCTAGGATCTGGGAAGAATGCCATGATCGAGGAGTACCAGTCAATCATGAAGATGTTTGGGATGCAGTCCCAAAACCTAAAGGGGAGTCTATAGTGACTTCCAAGAGGATCTACAAGATCAAGCATGCTGCAGGTGGTAGCATAGAGTCTTTTGCTACTGTAGCCAGATACACTTCCATTAGATATGTACTTGCTCTGGCTGCAGTGATGAAATGGAAGATACACCATATGGATTTCAAGACAACTTTCTTGAATGGTGTAGTTGAAGAAGAAGTGTATGTGGAGCAGCCACTTGGTTCTGAGACACATGACAGGGAGTCATATATGTGCAGAACTTGGTATGGTAGGATAGACATCTTGTTAAGATTTAATATGCTAAGACAAAAAATAGCAGCATTGCATTCCATTTCACAATAATCGAATATACAGGATCACTGAAGAAACAACAAGCACAACATAAACACAAGAAGCACAAATTTATCCTAGGAAACCCTCATGGGGTAGAAAACCCAGTAAAGCTTCCTCAATATAGATGACCAGCAATATACAAATATGTAACCCTGGGCATAAGCTCCTCCTTCTCCATAGCATACCTCTCCTCCACAAGTGCGCCACTCTCAAGTGAGTGAGTGTGTGTGTAAAATGAGGAATACACCTCCTCTATTTATACACTACTCCGACTTGTCTTTTACACAAAACATGTAGGATCGTATTTAACCAATGGGTTAAATACCCCACTACAACTGACTGGGCCGACCCCTCTAGGGTGGTCTAATAACCCTTTGACCCACATAACACATATAGAGCTGACCCCCACTAGGGAAGTCTAATAACCCAAGTTACCACATTCCGACGGAGGAATAAAAATCTCCGGATATACAATAAGATCTTCACGGAGGAATGAAACATCTCCGGAATAATAAAGTACAAATATAATATTCTTTGAAGTTACAATATCTCAACAATCCCCCTTAATGAGGAGGATATTATAACAGCATCGGCACGAGCAAGGAGTCATCAACATCATACATGATACATCTATAAATCATTGGAAGCTTTCTCAACATCATCAGTAACTCAAGGAGTTACTGGAACATCTTCAATACTGGAACATCAACATCTTCAGTACTGAGTCTTTATCTTCTGCAGCACTCGAACAGCTACAACAACATCAACATCTGGATTCTCACGATCATCAGCATCGTCATCATATGATCATCAACATCGGGATCATCTCGATCTACAGCATATGGATCATCTCGATCTACAGCATCTGGATCATCTCGATCTATAGCATCTGGATCATCTCGATCTACAGTATCTGGATCATCTCGATCTGATCTACACCATCTGGATCATCTCGATCTACAGCATCTGGATCATCTCGATCTACAGTATCTAGATCATCACGATCTACAATATCTGGATCATCTCGATCTACAGTATCTGGATCATCTCGATCTACAGCATCTGGATCATCTCGATGTACAGCATCTGGATCATCTCGATCTACAACATCTGGATCATCTATATTAGTATCCACACCAATACATCTATCATCAAAACATGTATTCTTACTAATACATATATCATCAACAGCATGTATTCTCACTAATACATCTATTATCAAAAGCATGTATTCTCACTAATACATCTATCATCAAAAGCATGTATTCTCACTAATACATCTATCATCAAAAGCATGTATTCTCACTAATACATCTATCATCAATACATAGCAGCATACTCTGCAACACACACAATCATATTATAGGATGATCAATCCCGCTCTCTTTAGGACATAGGTCCATGGATGATACAATCCAGATCAGGTTCCAGGATGATCAATCCTTATCACTTTAAGACAAGTCTCATGTCTAGGGACGATGCAATCCTATCACATACATTTTGAACCTAGTTCACGGATGATGCAGTCCTCTCACATACATTTTGAACCCAGTTCATGGATGATGCAGTCCTCACGTACATTTTGAACCCAGTTCATGGACAATGCAGTCCTCTCACGTACATTTTGAACCCAGTTCATGGACGATGTAGTCCTCACGTACATTTTGAACCTAGTTCACGGACAATGCATTCCTCTCATGTACATTTTGAACCCAGTTCATGGACGATGCAGTCCTCATGTACATTTTGAACCCAGTTCATGGACAATGCAGTCCTCACGTACATTTTGAACCCAGTTCACGGACGATGTAGTCCTCTCACGTACATTTTGAACCCAGTTCATGGACGATGCAGTCCTCACGTACATTTTGAACCCAGTTCATGGACGATGCAGTCCTCATGTACATTTTGAACCCAGTTCACGGACGATGCAGTCCTCTCACGCACATTTTGAACCCAGTTCATGGACGATGCAGTCCTCACATACATTTTGAACCGAGGTCCAGGGACGATGCAGTCCTATCTTCAATTCTCGAAGACATCAGTATACGGATCAATTCTGGGACCTAAGTCCGGGGAAGATACAATCCCCTACCTATTCATTCAGGACTTCATTATCGAAGACTCAGTCTACGGCTCAATTCTGGGACCGAAGTCTAGGGACGATACAATCCCCCACCTGTTCATTCAGGACTTTATTCTCGGAGACATCATGTCTACGGCTCTCTTTAGGACTAAAGTCCAGGGATGATCCAATCCTCACATGTCCACCAAGGACTTCATTCTCGAAGACATACGTCTACGGATCTCTTTAGAACATGTGTTCAAGGATGATACAATCCCTCTTCTTTCTCGGAGACATCTATCTACGGCTCACTTTAGGACTGAAATCCAAGGATGATTCAATCCTCACATGTCCACCAAGGACTTCATTCTTGAATACATACGTCTACGGCTCTCTTTAGAACATTTGTTCAAGGATGATACAATCCCTCTTCTTTCTCGGAGACATCTGTCTACGGCTCACTTTAGGACTGAAATCCAAGGATGATTCAATCCTCACATGTCCACGTAGGACTTCATTCTCGAAGACATATGTCTACGGATCTCTTTAGAACATGTGTTCAAGGATGATACAATCCCCTTATCAACTTAGACCCTGTCTAAGGACCATCCACCAACCTCTCTATCGGCATCACCAATATATGTATCTACAACATCGACCTCTCTTTCGATGTAGGCAATATCATCATAAGTGACCACATCACTCCTCCTTTCGAGGAGGGTCCTTCTAAACTACATTAAGTTTGTCTCAAAAATGTTTACTTGAGGTAGAGGTTTGGTTAGTACATCAGATCGGTAGAGGTTTGGTTAGTACATTGGTAACTTATTACAAATTCGAACTTTAATTCCTTTCTGCACCATATCTTGTATATAGAAATGTCATATCTCTATGTGCTTTGACTTATCATGGAACGCTGGATTCTCTGCCATTTTGGTACAACTCTATTTGTCACATAGGATCATAGTTGGGTCTATCTCTAAGTCAAACAATCCTGAAGCCATACTTCTTCACAACTAGCAGAGCAAGCAGCCATATATTCCGCTTGTGCTGAGAGCCACACTAGACTGCTTCCTATTAAACCATGAGATCATGGCTGATCCCAGACAGTAACATCCTCTCGATGTGCTCTTCCTGTCTGATACAATTTCTGCCCAATCAACATCAGTGTAGCCATCTGAAGTCATGATCTCTAAGATAACATAGATCAAAGTCTATCGTATCTTTTAGGTACCTCATCACATGCTTTTCAACTAATAGGTGAACACATCTGGTTTCCACTAGATACTGACTCAAGGTGTTCACAGCAAAGCATATATCTGACCTAGTATTTGTTAGACACATCAATGACTCAATATTTTGTTTGTACAGAGTTCTATCCACTAACTCTGATGAGTCATCTGCTAACAACTTAAAGAGTGGCCATTCCAACACATCAAGTCCTTTTAATATTTCTCAGCATACTTTCCCTGGTTGAGAAAGATTCCTTCTGAGCCTTTCCATACTTCCAGACCTCAGAAGTAATGCATCAATCTGAGATCTTTCATTTTCATTTCGGCAGCCATCTTCTTCTTTCTTTTCATGATTTGTTTCTCATTCCTTGTCAGAAAGAGATCATCGTCATACAATAATGGTATGATAGGTTCATCATCCACAACCTTAAGGTAAAGGTTAGGAACAACTTTACTTTTGGTAAAGCCCAAGCTTATCAAGAAACTGTCAATTCTCCCTTTTTGACTGAACATCATTCACACTCTGCATTGAATGATCTTCTGCATATCTATCTGTGCCATCTCTCGTTAGATGGGTTTATTGATATGAGCCTCAATATCATTCGAACTCTGTGGTGAGTTCCTTCTTGCATCCATGTCATCTGTGTATAGAAACCATATTCAACCTTTTAGCAAAGGTTGAGATCCACATCACCCATGGTGATCATTAAGCTCATCAATTCATTATCAATCCCGGGAACCCATACAGAACCTGATTCACACTTCTTCTTTAATTACACTATTAAGAGAATGGTCTTATCTAGCCACTTGGAGCAAACATCTCATCATGATTCTCTTCCTCTTCCTAAGAGAATCTTCTAGCCACAAGCCTTCTATAGTGTGTTTGATTTGTAAATCCTTTTGTTGAGCATCTATCGCTTGTTCAGTGTTTATCATTCATCATGATCTTTCCTACAAATCAGAATTAAGTACATGATTAGTAATACTTCATAATCATCAAATCATATTGACATGATAACCTATTATGCATACAGATACATAGTTATGCAACTATCTTGACCAATACTTTGGCACAACACTTTTCCATATCCTGTATGCATATAGTGGCTATCTGGATGCCTTCCATCTCTACTAGAACATACTATCGAGAGTGTGCATAGCTCTCAGCATGTCAGTAAAGAGGTTTCATTCTAGACAAGCAACAATGGAATGTTTGTCCAACTTACCAATCATATGCATATTAGTAGTATACTGTTCAATGCTCTATGAATGTTTACACTTAGCATGATATATTATAGGAATACAAATATGCATACAACCTATTACAGACAATATCATTTATAATTTCAAATAACAACTCAAATACTTATCTTTTATGTTTGTGTGGTTGCCTCCCGCTTGATCTTTTATATGTCTTTTGAACTTCTATTCATTCTGTACCACTGTGCATGCTCAAGTGTGCACTAGTGTCATCCTCATGATCTCATACACAAACATACATTCATTAGTATATTCTCAATATTATAAAAACATTCTAATTCTAAATAATCTTGAATATGTATAGTCATGATCATTAGTATTCAGGGTTTCAAAGAAGTCTTCTTTTACTCATGCATATTCTTGTTTGATTATAGTACTCTTCTGTTTAATTAAATCATCAAGATAAGAGACATAATATGCATAAACCCTTGATTACTAGCATGACCAATCATACCAGGTATACTTATATAAGGGATCCTAACACAAGGTAAGATTCTAACTTGACATAGGAAAACATACCTGGATTAGTATACCTGCTTAGTTATGTCCAACATACCTAAACAATATCTTCTTTGTTCTCTTCAATGCTTTAGAGATCCTGTGCTAGAACCTACATATTTCATAGGTTAAGCATAATATAACAAAGTAATACATACCTTGTAAGTAGAACAAAGATTATGGATGAGTCTTTGTCTTCATGTTGTCATGGTTATGGAACTTGATTTGTCTTTTGTGATGTACCTGTATCTTGTTAGCAGACAACATCAACCTCATACAACACCATAATGCATTAGTACAATCATATAGCCCTAATCAATGGATGTCTTCGATCATTCACATGCATTCATACTGTTACTAGGGTGATAAGACAATTCTAACATTAATCAAGATTGTACTAATAAATAGCATGAAGACAAACACATTGTGAACTTAATCAAGAATCACATTTCAAGACATACCTGAACCTCCTTAAGTCATACCTGTTGAGACTTCTTGTAGTCTTCTTATGTAAGGCCTTAGCCTCAACTCCCCCTGAAACTTGATCTGGAGCTTGATTAGGGTTTGCTAGAGAAACCCTAAAAATTCAATCTTTGACTTTCACACTTCTGAATGGATGGAAGGATGTGTCTTCCTAAGCTGATCAAACTAGCATACTTCAATTTTGAAATCTCCAAAATTTGACCCCTCAAAATTGCCTTCGAAACTTCTGGATCTTCTGGACAGGAACCCGAACTAGGGTTTGATGAAGACCACCCTTCTGTCCAATCAAAAGGTTTGATCCAAGGCTCTAAACTCTTATTTTTCTAAGGAGCTTCCAGCCATGGTTACAAACTTCAAAAATTCCAACTTTTGTTGAAGCCCTAATTTTCCATCTTTCCGATCAAAATCCCGAACTGGGGTTTGATCAAGCCCGGTCTTCTACCCAACCAAAAAATTCGATCTTGGTCTCTAAATTTTGATTTTCCTGAGTAGCATTCAGCCGTGGATTCCGATTCCATGTGAAAATCCTCACAGCAGATCTAAGAGATGATGTATCTCACAAGAGAATAATTATGATTAAGCAAGAAAATAGAAGAAGAGTGATACATGCAGTATAATGAGCAACAGAATAATATTGGTACAGTAGAACTCAGATAGAAGCAATAATACTTCGGTCATACTAGATTATTAATCACAAATGGACATATAAATAATACAATGCATGAGGAATTCGAATGCCTAAGGTGGCAATTCGAATTAGCCTTCATGGAGTGATCAAAGGATCACTGGAGTGTCATCGGAGCACAACTAGGTGTCCTCATGATCATCGGAGCGCAACTGGAAGTCTTCATCATCATCAGTGGAGTCATCAATGCTCAAGTAACTGTCAACCATCAGTCAAACTAACTCTGGTAGGTGTAACTCAGTGTAACCAAGTGTAACTGAGTGTAACTCAATGTAACTAAGTGTAACTGAATGTAACTGAATGTAACTGAGTGTAACTGAGTGTAACTCAATGTAACTGAGTGTAACTGAGTGTAACTGAATGTAACTGAGTGTAACTGAGTGTAACTCAATGTAACTGAGTGTAACTGAACTGGTAGGTGAAGAAGGGCGAGTTGCTCCCTAAAATCAAGGAAGAGGGGCGCACTAAGCAACTGGAGGGCTAAAACTGAATAGTGAGAAGCTCTTGGGGGCTGGCTAACTGAGGGCTAGGTGCTGGACTGATGACTGGGATGCATGCTCATGCATGCAAACCCTAGAATGCATGCAAACCCTAAAAGGTGCATGCATGACTGAAAATGTAAATGATCAAAATACTGGTGGGACTAGGATGGAGTATAGGAATATCCTAACACCCCCCCTTAATCCATCCTGGGCCCTGGTAACTAAGACCAAAGGTCACCCAATACAATGAATAATAACAATCAATAAACCAAGGAAGTGGGAAAATTTCATGGGAAACATACCCCCTCCTCAAAAAATAGACTGTAAGGCACACATAAAAAATAAATGCTCCAAACTCAAGCATGTGTGATGCTTGGTCATATGTCTGGAGGTATCTTCTTCTTGGGAAGAAGTGGATCATGCTCAAAAAGCATGTGCTTGTACTTGCTCTTCAAATCGAATGTGATGAGAACAAATCCAATAGTATAAGAATGATCCTTGAACCTGTGATTCGAATCAGCTGAGGTAGGATCAAATCTGTGAAAGTGCATATAGTCTTTTGTCTTCTCCTTCGAACCACCATGGGTGAGATTATGCCAAAAATAACTATTACATGTTTGCTTGAAATCAAAATCAGATTTAAGACTTTCAAAACAGTTTCTTGATATCTCCTTTGAACCAGCAAGGGTGAGATCAAAACTATCATATGATGCATGAGAAATTATCTCAAGCGGGTGGCAATGGCCACATTCTTCAATAACTTTCTGAAAGCATGTGCTAATGATCATATAGTAGTAAATAAGAGATGTTTGCTGAAGAGGAGCGAATGCATTACCTCCAATAGCTGATGTTACCTCCGAAATAATCATGTGATCATGATGCAAACCAACAAACTCTGGTGCAAGAGAGGATTTAGGACCTTCTGCAATATCTAGAGTGTGAGCTGGCACAGAAAGAGAAGAAAGTTTGAGCATGAGCGGAGAATCTGCAAGTTCTTTGTCAACAACTTCAATATGAGATGATACTGGTTCATGATCTGAGAGATCATCAAGGGGAGCGAATGCAACATGATCTGAGAGACCATCAAGAGGAGCGAATGCATCATGATCTGAGAGACCATAAAGTGGAGCAAATGCATCACCTTGCTTGCTTTTTAAGGGATTTGGACCAAATCCATCATTCTTTTTGCCGAATCTTTCATCCAGATGAGCCCATAACTCTTTTGGAGTTTCAATATCAATGATGGTCGGGTACAATATGTAATCAGTCATAGCAAGCATCATTCTTCCAATGTGCATGTCACCTTTATTCAACCATTTAATCTTCTTTGTAGAGGATTCGAACTCTCTTTCAAAATAACAATCAAAGAGATCATGGCTCTTTAAATATGCTATTATTTTTGGTTTCCATTCATCATAGTTGAATAGAGAAAGAGGAGGGATTTCTTCTAAATTCATTGAAGATGTAGAGGACCTGCAAAAACAATATAGAATCACTGCAACTGCTACTGCTGCAAAAATGCAGATTCTGCTACAACTGCTGCACTCGAAATTTTGGTAATAACCTGCAAAAAACTCTCAAGAATGGAGATAAACAATACTCTCAACATGCTTTGATACCATGTGAAAATCCTCACAGCAGATCTAAGAGATGATGTATCTCACAAGAGAATAATTATGATTAAGCAAGAAAATAGAAGAAGAGTGATACATGCAGTATAATGAGCAACAGAATAATATTGGTACAGTAGAACTCAGATAGAAGCAATAATACTTCGGTCATACTAGATTATTAATCACAAATGGACATATAAATAATACAATGCATGAGGAATTCGAATGCCTAAGGTGGCAATTCGAATTAGCCTTCATGGAGTGATCAAAGGATCACTGGAGTGTCATCGGAGCACAACTAGGTGTCCTCATGATCATCGGAGCGCAACTGGAAGTCTTCATCATCATCAGTGGAGTCATCAATGCTCAAGTAACTGTCAACCATCAGTCAAACTAACTCTGGTAGGTGTAACTCAGTGTAACCAAGTGTAACTGAGTGTAACTCAATGTAACTAAGTGTAACTGAATGTAACTGAATGTAACTGAGTGTAACTGAGTGTAACTCAATGTAACTGAGTGTAACTGAGTGTAACTGAATGTAACTGAGTGTAACTGAGTGTAACTCAATGTAACTGAGTGTAACTGAACTGGTAGGTGAAGAAGGGCGAGTTGCTCCCTAAAATCAAGGAAGAGGGGTGCACTAAGCAACTGGAGGGCTAAAACTGAATAGTGAGAAGCTCCTGGGGGCTGGCTAACTGAGGGCTAGGTGCTGGACTGATGACTGGGATGCATGCAAACCCTAGAATGCATGCAAACCCTAAAAGGTGCATGCATGACTGAAAATGTAAATGATCAAAATACTGGTGGGACTAGGATGGAGTATAGGAATATCCTAACATTCCAAAGATTCTAACTTTCTCCGAAGCCCTAAATTCCGGAAGCCATGAATGAAGGTGCTCCAAAAATAATTCTGTTTTGACAGAAATATGTACTTGATTGTTTTTGTTGTAACTCTGATATTTTTGCTCCACAGGGTTTGAATACTTTTTTTGTGGTAGCTAGACCTGTCATCTTTCCAATGCAACAGGTCTGACCTCAATTGGATTTTCTGAGAGAGAGTTATTCCAAGTGTCGCAACGTGACCTGTTTATGGGATAAAACAGAAGAGCGAACTTGTACGACGTGCCATGTGTCATTGGTTCAACTTCGGCCTCTAAAAAAATTTCTTGCGATAGTACAGTTTGTGTAATACCTGTCAATTTTTACGAAATTTCATTTGGAGCTTCCTAGCCCAAGTTATGCCAAATGTCGCAACGTGACCTGTTTATGGGATAAAACAGGATATCGAAATTGTACGGCGTTCCACGTGTCACTGGTTCAACTTCGGCCTCTGAAAACATTTCCTGAGATAGTAGAGTCTGTGTACTACCTGCCACTTTTTACAAAATTTCATTTGGATCTTCCTAGCCCAAGTTATGACCTTTTTTCCTAGGTCACCTGATTTTGACTGAGATCTGGAAGAGGCAGAAACCCTAACTTGTACTGATCATAACTTTCAAAGTACAACGAATATGAGGGTGCCCTTTGGACAAAAGATACCTAGAGATGTTATCTACTACCTTTAAAGGTTTCAGATCCTGAACCTTCGCCAAAATGTATTTATGGTCAAAGTTCCACGATGACTGGTTTTTACTATATAAAACCCTAACCTTCAAATTGTCGTAAGTAAAGCAAGTGTCGTAAGTGCCATACATTGCCTTCCTTCAGGTTAGCTCTGATACCATGTTAAGATTTAATATGCTCAGACAGAAAATAGCAGCATTTCATTCCATTTCACAATAATAGCATATACGGGATCACTGAAGAAACAACAAGCACAGCATAAACAAAAGAGACACAAATTTATCCTGGGAATCCCTCATGGGGTAGAAAACCCAGTAAAGATTCCTCAATATAGATGACCAGCAATATACAAAGATGTAACCCTGAGCATAAGCTCCTCCTTCTCCATAGCAGACCTCTCCTCCACAAGTGCGCCACTCTCAAGTGAGTGAGTGTGTGTGTAAAATGAGGAATACACCTCCTCTATTTATACACTACTCCGACTTGTCTTTTACACAAAACATGTAGGCTCGTATTTAACCAATGGGTTAAATACCCCACTACAACTGACTAGGCCGACCCCTCTAGGGTGGTCTAATAACCCTTTGACCCACATAACACATACAGGGCCGACCCCCACTAGGGAAGTCTAATAACCCAAGTTACCACATTCCAACGGAGGAATAAACATCTCCGGATATACAATAAGATCTTCACGGAGGAATGAAACATCTCCGAAAAAATAAAGTACAAATATAATATTCTTTGAAGTTACAATATCTCAACACATCTTTCTATCCAGTTTGGGCTTTTCCAAGAGTAAATTGGATTCCAACCTTTACTACAACGTTAAGGAAGGAAATCCAGTGATACTACTTTTGTATATGGATGACATGTTTATTACAAGTGAAGATAGATTGATTGCCGACACGCAGCAGAATCTTGCTGCCAAGTTCAAGATGAAGAACTTGTGGATGATGCACTATTTTCTAGGTATGGAGGTGTGGCAGAGTGCAGATGGAATCTTCCTTGGACAAGGGAAGTATGCAGTAGAGATCCTGAAGAGGTTTGGGATGATGGACTGCAAGGCCATGGCCACACCTATGGCATCAAACCTAAAGCTTATGTGTGATGCTTCATCTGAGCCGGTTGATATCACTATGTATTGTCAGATGATTGAGTCCTTGATGTACTTGATGAACACGAGACCAGATATTTTCTTTGCGATGAACACATTGAGCCAGTTCCTGACAGATCCGAGGAGTGTTCACCTGGTTGCTGTAAAGCATATTCTGAGGTACCTGAAGGGTATAGTTGATTATGAACTCAAGTATGATGTGAATCAAAAGTTTAACCTACAGGGTTATGTTGATTTAGATTGGGCAGGCAGTGCTACAGATAGGAAGAGCAGTTCTGGGTGCTGCTTCAGTATGGGATTGGGTATGATCTCTTGGTTTAGCAGGAAGTAGTCCTGTGTAGCACTGAGTATAGCCGAGGTAGAGTATGTTGCAGCCTGTTCGGCTAGTTGTGAGACAGCATGGCTTCGGAAGATACTGTCTGAGTTATTTGATCTCCCGTTGGATGCTACTAGTATCTTCTGTGACAACCAGAGTTGTGTGAAGCTGTCTAAGAACCTGGTGTTCCATGACAGGTCGACACACATAGAGATCAAATATCACTATATCAGGGATATGGTGCAGAGAGGAGCAGTGAAGCTCCTATATGTTGCGACGGATGAGCAGATTGCAGATGTATTGACGAAGCCACTAGCAAGAGTGAAGTTCGAGTACTTCAGAGAGAGGCTTGGTGTTCTTCAAATCGATGACGCTTCGAGGAAGAAGTGATGGAGACATTTGCTATAGCCATTCCTAGCATGGTGGAAGGGGGATCCTTCACATGGCTGTGGATGTAAGCACTGGATGATGAGCATCAGGACGATACTCGAGTTATTGCTCTGAATATGCATCAGGATGATGCTGGATATGATTAGTTGGATGATTTATATGTATATGTATGCATCATGTTGGATGCTGGATATGATCAGTTGGATCATTTATATGTATATGTATGTACGCATCATGTTGGATGTTGGATATGATTAGTTGGATCATTTATATGTATTTGTATATGCATCATGTTGGATGCTTGGACCATTTATCTGTATATGTATCAGGTGGATGCATTATGTCGATCATGTATCTATGTATGTATCAGGTGGATACATTGTATGATCAGGTGGATAATGTATGGTGATATGTATCAGATAGATACTTGGTATGCATCAGGTGAATGCATTGTATGATCAGGATGATCATGATGACAAGCTTCAGGATGTTGCTCCAGATGATATGTATCAGGACGCTACAGTGATGATGATCAGTATGATCATGAGCATCAGGATGATGCTTCGTGCGATGACAATCAGTTAGATCATGAGTATCAGGTTGATACTTGGAGGTCAGAGATGATATGTGGCAAGTTGTGCAAATAACATGTAATCAGTCCTCAGAAATATGATAGGTTGAGCTGTGTGCTTGTAATCAGTCCTGGGATGAGGTATTGCTATGTAGTATGTAATCAGTCCTCAGAGATCTGATAGGTTGAGCTGCGTGCTCGTAATCAGTCCTGGGATGAGGTATTACTACAGAGACATGTAATCAGTCTTGGAGATCCGATAGGTTGAGTTGTGTGCTCGTAATATGTCCTGGGATGCTCTTTAGAGATCTTGCCAGTTGTGTTGTGGCACATAAATGTTCCTGGGATGCTCTTTAAAGGTATTGTCTATTCACATGTAATCAGTCCTGGAGATCCTAGAGGTTGAGTTGTGTGCTCGTAATAAGTCCTGAGATGCTCTTTAGAGATCTTTCCGGTCATGCTGCGGCACATAAATGTTCCTGGGATGCTCTTTAAAGGTATTGTGAAGGGGATGAATGTAATCAGTCCTGGGAGATCTTGCCGATCGTGCTTAGGCACATAAATGTTCCTGGGATGCTCTTGTCAGGTATTGCATCAGCACATAAAATTAGTCTTGAGAGACCACCTCTATCAGACCATTCGCACAGATGATGAAGACCTACAGGTCACTACTACATTTTTGGCCTTTAGGGGGGGTTTTCTTCTACCCCCAAAAGTGACCTTAGGGGGGGGATTTGGCTTTGGGGGCAGTTTTGGAAAAACTGCCCCTAAAGGCACCGATGTTAAAAGTTTTTCCCTTTAAGGGCAGTTTTTGACAAGATTGGAACCACCCCCAAAAGTGAATTTTGGGGGTGGTTTGTGACCCCCCTCATAGAGGTCTACGGAGGCGGTTTTAAACCCCCCTTGTAGATACCTTCATAGAGACCTACGGGGGCGGTTTTGAACCCCCTTCATAGAGACCTACGAGGGTGGTTGTGAACCCCCCTCATAAGCCCCTTCATACAAACCTACAAGGCCAGTTTGGAACCCCCGTCGTAGAGGACTATAGGGGCAGTTGTGAACCCCCTCATAGAGGACTATAGGGGCAGTTGTGAACCCCCCTCATATAGTCATATAGGGGCGGTTTGGAACCCCCCTTGTAGAGGCCTATAGGGGCAATTTAGAACCCCCCTCGTAGAGGCTTATAGGGGAGGTTTTGAACCCCCCTCGTAGAGGCATATAGAGGTAGTTTGAAACCCCCCTCGTAGAGGCCTATAGAGGCAGTTTGAAACCCCCCTAGTAGAGGCCTATAGGGGCGGTTTGGAACCCCCCTCATAGATGCGTATATGGACAATTTGTAACCCCCCTCGTAGATGCCTATAGGGGCAGTTTGGAACCCCCCTCGTTGTAACATACAAGGGCAATTTCGAACCCCCCTCGTAGGGACATATGAAGGTGGCTTAGAACCCCCCTCATAGTGACATATGAAGGTGGATTAGAACCCCCCCTCATAGCAACATACAAAGACAGCTTGAAACCCCCTCTATAGCCATAATAAATCATAATAAAATATATTTTATTAAAAATACCAGTATTGCAATATCAATAGGGCATGGAGGAATCGAACCACCAACCTCCTGCTTGCAAGGCAGGCACTCTTCCATTGAGCTAGAACCCTTTCAGAATTGGGGAATTCCATGTTAGTCAAGAATGTAATACAAATACTAAAATATACCATGCTGCAACAAAAAACAAAGAGAACTCACACATAATAACTACTTTGGTTTGCATAAAGTAAAGATAAATTGTACCATAAAGGATGACGATGGAGGCATTCTCAAATCCCATACACTAGCAATAGTAGGCACATTGATAGTTTGGGAAGAAAGATTCTCATTAATCACAGGTCTTGGATGCTAATAATATGTTAAAGAAAGAACATGTGATGAAGGTGTTGGTTGAGGCTGCTGAGAATAGGATGCAAAAGGAAACTATGATGAAGGTGTTGATAATGGCTACTAAGGATAAGGTGGAAAAAACACTTTTGACAAAGAAGCTAGTGGAGGTTGCTGAGATAAGGGCACATAAATCACTTGTGAAGAAGTAGGTCGTGGCTATTGCCCTTCAAGAAGAGGAAACTAATGAACTTGTGGAGTATACTGTGCAAGTTGTGGTTGAACTGATGGAGACACGCCCACGGTTGTCTGTAGTGTACCTTTCCTATTGGAAAAAATTTATTGGTGAATCTGTTGGCTTGCTGGTGGCATAGATTTATGCCCTGACTATGGTGAAATTCCAGGTCGAGGCTTCAAAATGTCAAAGTTAGACCACAGGAAAGTATTAATAATTTTCGTGTATGCAAGGAAGACAACAAGGAAATGGATGTATAGTAAATAAATACATTTAGATCATACCTGTAATGGTTGTGGAGCCCCAAATCTCTGATGCGATTCAAAAAAATCCAAATTAGACAACAAGGGCAGGTTTGATTAGCCTAGGAGGACTAGTTGCTTTGTTAACCAGCAAAGAGTATTGATCTCTACTCCATTTGCCACCTCTAGTACTGGCAGATGCAAGCCTAGCCATGGCCCCTCTAAGGAAGAGAGGGAGTTGGGTAAGAGTTCTTGGTCTCCATCCCTATATTCCCTTGCAAATGATGACTAGACAATAGTAAATACTGTTAGATGCTAGAAGTCTGCTACAACCATTGGAAGTGTTTCTCTTTGGAAGAGAAATTTATACTTCAACTAGCTAAACCTAGAATGGATTTTTGATAAGCTAGTCATGGTCACAGACTTGTTGGAACATCAAGACTTTAACCTCCTCCCATTGCAAGCCCATGAACTATTGAGACCTGGGATATAAAAACAAAATATTATGCATGCACTGAACTATTTATAACCATGTCTATAGGGTATTCCTTATCATTGTTCTCAATAATTGTAGGTTTGTGTCAAGATGGTTTCAAATCCTTGTTTACAATTCACAACATATTCATTAGTCCTAGCTTTGTTATACTCTCACAAAAACATCTAAAACCTGTATTAAAACAAAGAATAAAAATTCATCTCATCAAAATAGCCTAAAAATAAGACAAATTAGAAGTTCCAGTGCCATACTGAACATTCATTATGTTAGCTACCTGCTCAATGGCCGCACGTACAGGTGTTGGGGGAGTGAGGTAGAAAAGAAAGAAATGCATCTACTAGTACATCCATTAATGCAGGAACTTCACTCTCATCATCATCATTGCTTGCAACAAGATCAATAACATTCCCAAAGGCCTTATTGCAGCATATCATAAGTTCAACAATTGTTTCGCAAATTTCCCCATGCCTAAGGGGAATCTCAAGTAACAACTATATAAGTAAAAAGTGCATTACTTGCATTTTGCTGATTCACCCTTAGAATCCTATGATGGAAAGACAAGTATTAGAGATAATGATCATACTTTAAACAAACAACATTATTAACATAAGGGATAACAAATTTCATTGAACACAACATGAAAAATATGAATCCTGCTTCTGATGAGAATTATCAATTTTACTCTCAAACTGTAAGAACAAACTATTTATATGGAAAAAAGAACAGAAAGGACATTATTTTAATTATTGATATGATAAGTTATATCTTTTCAAGATCATAAAATAAAGAAAAAATAGCTAATTCATGAGTCTACTTACAGCTTGGAAAAGTCGTGCTTCTGCATTATGTAGTTTGTTGAATGAATCTTCATCATCCCTACTTAAAGGAAAAAATAAAAAGACAAATGGAATATTTTGAAATGTCCCCGAGAACCGCATCATATAGGAACCTAAATAATTGGAATCCAAGGGACTCACTTCATGCGGCATACTTTTAATCAACTCTGTGTTTATGTGAAATCATCAATTTTTGTGCATGCACAAATAAATGTTGCATTTGCTCAATGTTTACTCTCCCAATCTGCAGTTCTGTTAACATTGGCATATGTCAACGTCTCCCAATCTGCAGTTTTGTTAACTTTGGCATTTGTTAACGCATCAAGAATTGATCATTTCAAAGCCATGAATTTACACAATGGCAGGAATTCTAAGTTTTATTCTCACATGGATAAAATCTCATGCTACAGGCTTCAAATAACAATTTACCAGCAGGACACGCTCACCTATGATTCAATCCATAGATTTAGATTCAAATAATTCTTGAAACGTCATTCATAAACCATGCATATACTATGTAAATCGACTCATAGCAGTCACAACTTACCTTGGTTGGAGATAGAGCATTATTCAAACATCAAACTCAAGAATAACCTTTTCAATGCTGATTTTTTTCTTCTTGAATCGAAACCTTAGTCAACATATGAACTTCTGTTATGACACATAAATTTCCATCTGCAGTTAGCTCCTATTCGTACTTATATAGCTACATCTCCTGTAACGCGTTATAGCATGCTCCTTAAGAAGCTCCCTACTAGCTAGTGATGTTCCATGTAGATCCTCTGAGACTCTTCTATTAGCTAGTCCATATAGACCTGGTACTTCCTATACAACTCATCATCTTACTAGTCCAAAAGAAACACCTCAACAGAGCTATAGTGCTCCCATAAAAAATATATATGACTCCTCCATAATCACATTAGGAATATTAGTGTTAGGACTTGTGAACTCCATTACGAATATCTTACTTTATTAGTCTTCTTAGTTTTGATTTCCTCTTTTATAACGCCATCATTTATTTTCTGGACTATTTCTTTGGCACAAGGTTATAGTCTTTCACCTAGCTGGATAGTTTATGGACTCCATGAAAAATAACCTCATTTTAATCACTCTATGATTTTATCCCAAATAGGTTTCAATACAACTCCCTCCTTGAACTCTTGATCGCTACACCTACGATCTGATCTAAGTTTTGAAATTCAGATCCAACAATCCAATCATAGTACTCTGTATCCACAATGGGGATAATGATTTCTTCATAGGGCTGCATTCAAAACACATCGATCCCCTTATCAACCACAATCATCACTTAAATCTTCAATTCCATAATATGACCCATATCCAGGAAGCTTGAAATATCAACCAATTGCAGCAAAACTCTACATCTTGGAATCACCCTCAATTTATTATCTTCTTGACTATTCATAGACAGTCCTAATTCACATTCATATCTTCACTGTTGGACATAAAATACACAATTTACTGATCAATAATTCGTCCATTCAACTAAACATTAACATATTAACATAGAAAGGCATATACAGATTAACACAATACTTCATTAGCTATAAAATCTGTACATTCATCTTCATGGCCTGATTTTACATTTCTTGGCTACATCTAGCCTTGACAGATTAACACAACACTTCATTAGCTATAAAATCTGTACATTCATCTTCAGGGCCTAATTTTACATTTCTTGGCTACATCTAGCCTTGACCTCCTCTCGCTCTCTACTGCCCCGAATTGCATTCATTTGGCCACTCTCCTTCTTCATACCCTTAGTCTTACATTATATGGAAGAGTACAATTGCTTCCAGCTCACCAACTAACTTTTTAAATTCTTGTAACTGACTTCTAACAACTCTGCTGCTCTATATCTTTCAATAGCGGGTAACCCCCGAGCTGGGCTATGATTTCACCAGGGTGAAGGTCTTAGTCATAGGGATCTATCTCACTCTCACCACTCTTGAGCCTTAATTTTGCTGAGAACACTTAATACCTTATGTAACTACCCATTATCAAGGAAATTAATGTAATTCCTAAATAAGGGCTATAAATTTAATTGAACATACTAGATAAAACCATAATAGTATAACACTTACACTAATGTTTACTAGGTAATAGTATGATAAGTTATACCACAAATATTTTGTAACTTATTGATTGCATACTCTTATTGAAGATGCCTCGGATTGCATAACTTCACAAAATCTTGTTTCTTGAAGTAGTTTACAGCTCGAAGCAGCTTCATTGAAACACCACTCAGAAAACCCCGTGCATGGAATGACTCTCCTTGAATTAAATGCTAAAATAAATGATCCCACTAGAAAGCACATCGATCCCCTCCAAATAAACCATTGAGATCCCTAAGATGGTCATCTAACACATAGGATGGCTGTGAATACATGAAATTGTGGTGGAAAACATATGGTTTACCACAAAGAAAACGTCTTATGGCGTGAAAATATTTAACAAATTTCAAGAAGAACAGATAAACCTAGCTTGTCCTTTATCCCTCTACTTTCTCTTCTCTAACAGGTAGAGAAGGTGCATGTTAATGGTTGTAGCATAAACTTAGGTATATGTATGTCCAATCATAATGGTTTGATAGTAATTTGGATTGAAAAATAGCACTTGACTCGTGGATAGAATTTTTAATATAATGGGAATAGGTTATAGCATTAATAACTTAGACTGTAGTCCTTCATAATCTACTTCTTTGCTAGTGATCAACATAGAAGTAGCATATCATATGATGTTGGAGGTAAAAAATGACAAGAAGCGGCTAGGAGAAAAGCATGCATAGGTTCCAATAAAGGATAGCTGACAACTTCTCAAGAGGAAGTTTGGAGTCCTCCTAGGGAAGACCAAATTAAGTTCAATTTGGATGGGGTAGCAAAGGGTAACCTAGAGAGGACAAGAAACAGGGGAGCATTAAGAGATCATGAAGGCAATATAATAGAAATATATATATGGAGAACACTAGGAAATATTTGAACAACCAAGTGAAAGGTAAAGCCTTGATTGGAGGAGTACAATTATGTAATTATGTAAATATATTCCAATAACTTCATGCAAGAAACCATACATTTCTGGAATGATGTTTTTTTTGGGATTCCCTAGTGCATCGAGTGGCGGCTTCCGTTTTCTATCTCTACTCATATTAATTTCCAATTCTTTGATCAGAATCTAGAATCTACAAAATAACAATTTTAAACATGAGAATAATGAAAGTATAAATCCTAGCTAAATCTCCTCACCACAACAGGAGCATTTTACAGGAAGAGCTAGTTCTGATCTCCAAAATTGAAGTTCAATCCATTAAAATAAAAAAAGAACAAACTCTAGGGTGAAGCTCAATTCTTGTCAATGTGCCAGTGTTATGTAAACTTAGCCAATTGCAAGTAGATATAGACGTGGTAGCATATATAGAGTTCTAATTTTCTAACGTAGGACAAAACTACACACCCCTTTATTTCCACACAAGAAAGATATAGATATACCTATAAATCTACCAGTTCTCCTTCAAGTCTTTCCATTTGAGCACCATGTGACTTTGAAACAGAACGTTGATGTTACACATAATTGCTACATAATGATGACAACAAATTTCCATAAGAACTGTAACATTGCATTTTGAGTTAGCGATGAGAATAATCTCCAAATCATATTGATTCTTACCTCCTTGTTTGCACATTGATAATCAACAACCTTCTCTAGTGAAATGCTACCAATTGTATCTTGAAGTTGTTTTGAGATCCAAAGGAAAGACATTCAGGGGACATGGAAAAAATATGACTGAACATAGAAAATGAATGTTGCATTGAATTTGTTGGAACTGTTGTGTGTCAAATAAATTCATAATGTTGAGGGAAATATGACCAATTAATGTTAATGAACATATGCTATAGAAAAACTATAGGAATCAAAATCAGACTTGTGAAAATAGAAACAAAAACAACATCATATCTTCTCTGCAATCATTTAATAAGCAATGTAATCAACATAAAAATAGGAAAATGTTAGACTAAGAAAAGACAAACCAATGGCTATTATCCTCAACTCCTGTGCATATGATTTCATGCCAACGATGTGAAATAATGCCAGCAACAATTCTCATATAAGCTGAGATATGGAATGCCTCAGATCTAACTCTATATATTCCAGTCTATATAACCATATAGTCATTAATACTACTGTATGAATGCTCATTGTTTGACAATAATTTATAAATAATGAGAGTTAGGTCACTATGGAAAGTCACAGTTGAAGCCTTCTATTAATTATGATAAAATAACGGTCACATAGAGATAAGGTATGTTACACATTGGCTTGAAGAAATTCTGAATTTAATTGACATGAAAACTAAGTGAAATTATCAAAATGATACAACCTATGTAAACAACCTAATATGGAGATTCCAACTCTGTTGATCAAAAATCCAGGGTGGCATCAGAAATGAATTTTGTGCTACCACCTATTGTATGAGGAAATGACAAAGGTGGGACAAATGAAGGAACACAGATACACAATAGAGCATTGAAAAACAGGTCTTGTTCAGTATGTGCATGAGTAGCCATACACGCTCTTGGATGACATCCCTTCATGTATTTCTTCAAAACCTTGCTTCCTTTGAGTAGATATTTCCTTTGAATGCATTAGGTTCTTGCATTCACACAAAACACGAATTTTATCCCCTCCCTACCTTTTGGATTCACCTTAGAAACATTTCTTCTCCCTTTTCTGGCCAGAAATTGCATGCTACAAATTCTCCAAACCTATAAACTAGAATCATCTCCTTTTAGTGTCCAAGTATCCAACTTTCAAGCAAGACACGTGCAAGATTCCATACTCCATTTCTATTAATAGTTTGGGAGCATAGTTGGAAAAGGGAACTTGTTACTTTACAATGATTTTTCACTGACTTTGGATTAAACTATCTTCACACCGATTTAGTTTATCCAGATTTCAAGCAAGACACATGCAAGAGTCCATACTTCATTGCTATTATTAGTTTCAGAACATAATTGGAAAAGGGCACTCATTACTCTGCAATGATTTTTCACTAACTTTGGATTAAAATATCTTAACACCCATCTAGTTCAAAATGAAGGTTTGTTCCTGACATCCTTTTGTCCAACAGATCTTTGTAAGATGGCTTTTTGTATATTTATAGAGGCCAATCATTGTTCTGCCTTGCTCTATTTATGATTATCAAATTAAGGATTTGCTTGTTTTCTGACATTTCCACTGTATTGTAGGTTTGTCTTTTGTCTACATGGAAGATAAGCGCAATGCAAAAGATGCTATACGAGGTCTTGACAACATAGAATTTGGCCGAAAAAAGCATCTCCTTTCTGTGGAGTGGGCAAAGGAAATGTTCTAGTTTGATCTTTTATTCTTTTTAATATTTACATATTGTTTTATAATGTATTTTTTGAAATTGTCTCCAAAGGTGACTCATCAGTAAATTTTTTAGAGAATCACTATTTTTATGAATACACAGCATGTTATCATACTATACAATACCTATACTAGATGAACTAACTGGTTGCACTTCCTTGTAGCTCATGAAACTTGTCTGTCCTTAAAAGCAGTTGTCTACCTGAATAATACATTGTAGCATAAGTTGAATAATGACGCATCAATTTAGATTTAGAAAACAAAATCAAAATTACTTCTAGGCCATAGGATGCAGCTACCAACCCTCCGAGGGCTCACAAAGCTGACATACAAAAACAGTGCACAATGAGATCAGTTGGCATAATCATTCAGCCAAATATTTGTAGTCACAAGTTGTTCCAACATTCTCTGTTCTTTTCATCTCTTTCTTCATAAGATCCATGAAATTGATTGGTAAGAAAATACTAAAACTATCAGTGATGTAGAAATTGTTTAGATTTGTTTGCTTGTTGAATTTCATGATCATATTGTTAGGAGGTTGAGGGAATTGCAAGATGTATCCTGGATTTTACTTTTGGACTGTATCTATTCAATAAATATGAATACCTCCTTGCAGTAACCATTTATTTTAATCCGTTCCTTCCCCAGGAACAATACTTAAGTCTTACACGTTACTTCAATCAATACATCCCTGTAGATAGGTACAAGGATCAGAGCTTGTCAGTCTATCTCTCGTTCTAGGGTAAGAAATGGGTCTCAACTCTCAATCATCCTCATTTTGTCACAATTACAATCGCTTTAATTTTAATTATAGTTAGGCCCCCATCTACTCACCACTGGTTCAAGTAGCTTCACAACACGCTTAAATGGCCCTTGCATTGATTTCTCATAAACTTGTTTAATCAGCCAACAAATGAAGGTATAAATGACAACACATTATGTGAGTGTAATGATTCAACCCTGAACCTGTTGTGTCTTAGTTTCCTTTGAACAGTGAAATGCTCCTTGTCTGCAATCATTAGTTCGAGATCGCATACAATGATATCTATGACTTAGAGCATCATATCTAGCTCAGAATTCACTTTGGTAGCTATTGCATTGGGAACTTGGGACCTCTTTATAAATCCGTTATCCTACAACTCTAACTGAGAAAGAATTATGAGACCTCCCTATAAACTTGGTGACACCTGAGGCAAAAGTGAAAGAGGGGCCAGCAAAGAAACCACACCAGCAAAAATGCTTTCGAAGAGACTTGCAACACCATGAAGCAAGACTACCCTAAGTAGTTTTTACACATGACTATCTGAGTTATTTCGCCATCGCTGGTGTAGCAATTTCCCAGGATAATCCGACCTTTGGAATCGAGGTATATTGTAACCTTTATTTTTTCTTTTTTCTAGGAGTCATTCCTCACAATTAAGACAGAGAACTCTTCATCTAGTTGTTGAAATCTGTGTTTCCAGAATCGCCAAGTAATTGGTAATCCTTAAAAAACAGCAAAAATGAAATTTAATTTATGTCTCGTTTTGAATTGTATAATGATTCTTATCCTTTTAATTTTCTATACCCTTGCCTAATTATTGGAATAGATATAATAAGCTGTAGCTGCTACCATTTGTTTAGCGAGGCATAGTGTGGGAAGAAACTAGCTGAGTTGAATGGAATGTGAGCGAGCTCCACACAGGATCTGCTTTGTGAATCGATGCAGGCATGTGCTTCTCTGCCCTGGTCATTCCGTCTACGGATGATGGACCAACTTCCTCATGGATAGACTAAAGAATAAGTTTCTTAACCAATGGAATAAGCTACTAGAACCACTACTCAATATGATGTTAGTGGTGTTGTTGGTTCTGATAGTTGGTGTTGCTTATAGAGATGGTACTCCTCCACACTTGGTTATATAAGTGAAGGGAAGCAGAGCATTATATTATAGGTCACATTCAATAGTTATGGCACGAGGTTTCGATCTGGGTATGGGTATATATATGTATCTACTACCTTTACTTATGTTGTTTAAACAAATGCATCTCTTATTGGTGTTGCTCAGTATCGATCATGAGGGTTTTACTCTTTCTCTCTAAACTATGGATCTCGGTCTCGATCTACTGAAGAAACTACTCACCTTAGATATGCTTCTTTAACAATGGGTTATTCGACAATATCAATTATTCCATACCCATCTGAGAATTAACCTAGAGACTGGAACCAAAAATTATAATAAAAATTATAAAAATAGAAAGTGCAGGGATTCAACTTATGGGTGATTTCACATGATCCAGAGCCCCGAGGAGTTGTCCAGTACGACTGGATGAGATTCAATATTTGGTGGTTCCTCCAAGGGAATTTGAAGGTCGAATATCAGTGTGTGGTCGAGTGATCCGAGGGATTGTAACCAATTGGTTTCTTCGTTGAAACCCATCTCTATCCTTCTCCATATCTATCTTGGCTTTGGTCTGTAATGGATGTTTTCGTTGCTATTTTAATGGATGTTTGCAATGCTATGGTTTTTTCTGTCCCTGATCCTGTCTTTCCTTCCAAGTAGTCGGATCCTTGATAGTTTCCCCAATTTTCTTCTCCAATTTCTTTCTCCCTGATTTATTCTCCCAATTTTTATTTCCCTCCAAGTATAAATTTGAGTTTTTAAAATTTATTAATATTTTTATATTATATAGGGTTTTATGACGTCACTAAAAAATTAGAGTGGATGAACACTTTTAGGGTGGGGATAACCCATTCAAATTTGAACCTTTCCTGGCCCGTTTTAGCCTTTCCTAGAAGTGTAAAGTTAAAATTCTTCAAAAAAAAAAATTAAAATCTGAATTTTATCCTTCGAATATGAAGGACATAATTATATCAACATTTTAAAAGAAGGGAAACATTTGAAATTACTCATCCATATGAATTTCATTTTCTATGTTGAAATTCCTACGCTATAAAATTCGACTCGTCATTCAAAATATTGGAAATATCATAAATTATAATCATTCACTCACTCATGTCATGCACTCACTGCTTAGCTTCACAAGGTGATGAGTGATGACTGACAGCTACGAGGTACTAGCCACTAGGATTTGACTCTGAATCTTGAGTCACTCCGGGCTGAGATCTAAGGTGTGACAATGTGCCATTGATTATGGCTGTAACAATAGAGAACCACTACAAGGCCCAAAACAAGGCCGAAACATTGTGCCTACTACCTGTGTGAACCTGGCTACCAATGTCCACTTGTTTTTCATCAAAATGAAATTCAAATTGTCGCTTTAATGAGTCCTCTTCTACAATACTTCATTCATTGCATGAATGCCACAGACTCATGACAACTCTAAACAACACTCAATGACATGCAACTAGAACCACAAACCAAGCAGAGGTTGATTTATGCATTGATATAGAGAGGTGGCACTAGGCACACAATATGGAGGAACAATGAGTTAGAAAAAACGTTTGGACCAAATTACCACAATGGTTATTAATAAAATTTAAAAAAACAATTTTTGGCTCAGGAATTGTCTTCAATTTGATGGGTGGCATGATCGTGATCATGTAATATCCCTCTGTCCTTCCAAAAATATGTGGTTTCTCACCACGTTTCTCTTCAACACTCGCCACCAAAATACGTATAAAAATAACATGTCTTTACATCCTCTTGCATTTTAATCCTCATCACAGAGTCATAAATAAGGATTATTATGCATCTTTACATCCTCTTCCATTTACATCTTTACCTCTTTCTTTTAATTATTTATATATTACAAATATATTAATATTATATATTATATAGAAAAGTGTAAGTGGAAAACTAATGATGCATGAAGCACAATGGGGATCTAAATAGTAAGCATTAATAAGGTAATGTTGTGCAATTTGTAGGATTGGATGCAATAACTTAAGAACATGGAAGACAACTTGGAGAATCTCCTGGGTACTAAAAAATAGATGTGGAATTTGAAATTTCCCATTAATATGCCATGGAACTGGAAATGTAAAAGGTAAGATCCATAAGGAATGTATATGGAATTTTTAGCAAGGTTGTGAATAAGTCCCTTGCATCTAGAGATATGTAGATCCACAAGGAAAACCCCCACGAACGACACACAAATATTACAAAACATATCATGCCTTGCATGTAGAGATATGTAGATCCACAATGAAGACCCCCACAGAAGACACACAAATATTAAAAAACATACCATGTCATATAGGATATAAGGATGTTTTTCAAAAATCATAACTATGTGATGAAGACTAGAAAGCAATTGGGTTCATATGAAATTTTTTGGATGCAACCTACCAATCATTTGACCAAATCAACTCACTCTTTCATTTTCATTGAGACAGATAACCATTTGCTATTGACCATGGGACATATCTTGGTTTCGTCTCCTAAATAATGCCCAATAAAGCATTTGAGACTGTATTGTTTGAATTCATGAAGCCTACAAAGCAAATGGGGTCATAATGATTGTTGATGAATGCAACCTACTAATCATTCAACCAAATCCATTTTGACACAATCTCCATCAGAATATTGTGTTGTATTTATAAGCAGGAAACCATACAAAATCAAAATCATAGAACTAGGAAGCAAAGTTGAGGTGCAAAAGAAGTCATCCAGCATTGTATTATGCCAAAATATCAGTTCTTGGGGCATGCAACAACTGCCAAAATAACTAAACGTGTTATCAATTTGCAGGTTTGGGGAATAGAAGGAATCTAACTAGTTCTCATGTAGGACCTGTAAAATTAGTCACAACAGATCTAATGAACAAGTAAATCAATCACAACAGATGAACATAGAAAATATGGTGCAAAAACTGTGCAAAACATGCAGCAGTGCTCTCTATCCCAGAAAGGGTGAATGAATTACAATACAAACTGTCACAATGACTGAGCAATTCGAATTACCTAAGGAGGTCATTCAAATCACTGAATGGAGTAGCTTGACTCTATCTAGGAGTCCTCATCAATCATCGGTGGTGCTCATCAATCACAACAACCAGTCATCCAGGTGTCAATCTGAGTCTAACTGAGTGTAATAAGTGTAACTGAAGTGTGTAGCACTGATTTAGGATCTGGAGGCTCAGTGGGGGCGCATGGGAGGCTAACTGAAGTCATAACAAGTCACCTAATCAAACTGGAGGTCAAACGGAAGTGATACAGTCAGTCGGGAGTGAAACTAGCCTCAAATCAGGGAGAATCGGAGCTAACTGAATGTAACTGAAGTGGAACTGCAGTGGTAGGTGAACAAGTGCGCCCTTCTCTGGCAGTAGGTGAGAAGTGGGCACCTTTCAGCTTAGGAGGGATAAAACTCTGTGGTAGGTGGCTCCCGGGTGCTAGAAGAAGGTGGATAAGGTGCTGGAGGCATCAAACTGGTGACTGGGATGCATGCCGGTGCATGCAGGTGCATGCAAACCCTAGATTCTGCATGCAAACCCTAATTTGCATGCAGATCCTGAAAAAGATGATGTGGATATCCGAACACCCCCCCTCAATCTAGACTATGATGTTCCAACAAAAATAATGTGGGGCCCTGGTAACTAAGACCAAAGGTCACCCCAATACAATAATCCAAAAAATGCTGAAAATAAACTAAGTGAGGAAAGAGGGAAAACCCAGTGGGAAGAAAGCCCCCCCTCAAGCTAAAGCATAATAATGAATCAATCTGTCTCCACCATGATGGAACTCACCCCCAACAGTGAACGGAGGTAAGAGAACTTCTTCTCAGTGAAGCTCTTGGTGAAGATGTCTGCAATTTGCTCATCAGTAGGGCAATATTGCAGAATGATGGTGCGGTCATGCACCAACTGTCGAATGTAATGCATATGAATCTCAATGTGTTTGGTCCTCTGCCACTGAACTGGATCTGTGGAGATCTTGATAGCACTTTGATTGTCACAAAATAGGACAGTCGAAGTAGTGCCACCAAAACCAAACTCGGAAAGAATACCCTGCAACGAAACTGCCTGAATGCAGGCATTGACTGCCCCTCGATACTCTGCCTCTGCTGAAGAAAGTGCAATGGATGCTTGCTTTTTGCTGGACCAGCAAATAGCACCATGGCCAATCATGAAAACATAACCGGAAGTGGACTTCCGATCAATGCTATCACCTGCCCAATCTGAATCAGTAAAACCAATGAAATCTAGCTCAGAATCCGCAGCATAGTGTATGCCAAACTGTCTCGTACCTTGCACATACTACAAGATCCGCTTGGCTGCTTGCCAATGAAGCTCATGTGGCTGCTGCATATATCTTGACACGGCACTCACGGCATATGAGATATCAGGCCGTGAATGTGTCAAATAAAGTAGTGAACCAATCAACTGTCGATACATACTGCAATCTGCAAGCGGTGTGGAATCTCCCTCCTCAAGACTGATTCCTGAGAGGAATGGGAACGGGGCTGCCTTACATTCAGCCATATTAAACTTCAATAACAGGTCGGAAGCATATTTTTGCTGAGATATAGTGATCCCATCAAAATTTTGAGCTATCTCCAAGCCCAAAAAGTGACTCAGCAAGCCCAAATCGCTCATGTCAAAAGCTAGATTTAAGGCAGATTTTAGCTTGTTTATTGAAGTAAGTGTGCTACCAGTAATAAGCAGATCATCAACATAAAGTACAATAACCAACAAATTAACTTTAACTCGCTGAAGATACACATTCGGATCAGATTTGCATCTTTGGAAATTCTGAGAAAGAAGGAAGGAGTCCATCTTTGCGTACCAAGCTCTTGGGGCCTGTTTTAACCCGTACAAAGACTTCTTCAATCTACAAACCAATGATGGATCTGATGTATAACCCTCTGGCTGCTGCATATAGACCTCTTCAGCAAGGTCTCCATGTAAAAATGCACTCTTCACATCCATGTGGTGCACTTCCCAGTGCTTGGATGCGGCAATAGCTAAAACAAGGCGGATGGAATCCATCTTTGCAACCGGTGCAAAGGTCTCTGTGTAGTCCACTCCTTGGACTTGGGAAAAACCTTTTGCCACCAACCTTGCTTTATATTTGCTGATAGTGCCATCAGCAGTAACTTTAGTACGGTAGACCCATTTACACTTCACTAATTTTCTTCCAGGTGGAAGAGAAACTAGCTCCCATGTATTGTTCTTTTGAAGAGAACTGTACTCTTCATCCATGGCACTTTTCCATCTCGGATCTCGATGGGATGAATAGTATGATGTAGGATCTGAACCAGCCATCAAATAACAAATCTCAGGAAGAAATGGATCAGCAATAGAAAGAGCCATACCTTCTCTTTGAAAGTCTCCTCTTGTTCGTCTCGGATCAGCAGGATTTCCAAGATTCGAACCAGCAGATTGTAGAGTGTTTTGGGCCCACTTTGGTAACTGAGGGGGATCATAATGGTCGGATTCCGAGCCTGATATGTCATGATCATCATATGCTGCTACAATATCAGAAATATCAGAACTCATACCTTCATTATCGCTGCTCGAATCTTCTTCTGGTGAAGGCGGTGAATCGGCAATTTTCTCCTCAACTAGTTGCAATTCTTGAAGCGGTTCTTCAAACTGCACACTGCGCTCTATGAATATATTTTTAGATATGATATCCATGAGTTTATATGCCTTTGATTCTTCCCCATATCCTATCAATATGCACTCGATACTTTGTGGATCCAAAGCTCGTCTCTTCTCAGAAGGAATTCTAGCCCATGCAGTAGAGCCAAAAACTCTCAAATTTGACACATCCGGTTTGTGACCAAAGAATGCTTCGAAAGGAGTCATACCTTTCACGGATGAATGTGGAACACGGTTCTGTATATATGCAGCAACATTGATTGCTTTAGCCCAAATATTTGCAACCAAACCTTTCGATTCAATCATGCATGTAGCCATCTCTTTCAGTGACAGGTTTTTCCTTTCCGCTACACCGTTCTGCTGGGGTGTGTAGGGAACTGTATGTTGGATCTTGATTCCGCTTTGGGCACAAATTTGCAGCAAATCGGACTTGATATATTCCCCACCATTATCAGATCTAAGAGCTTTGATCTTGCTCTCAGTGGTGGTCTCAACAGAAGCCTTAAAATCCTTGAATTTTCCAAGCACTTCTGACTTGTTTTTGAGAAAAAATACCCATGTAAAGCGGGAAAAATCGTCAATAAATGTCAAAACATACCTTGAACCATTTAATGACATATGGGGCAGCGGACCACTGATATCAGAATGGATCAATCCCAAAATAGTAGAGGCTCTGCTAGCCTTGCCGCGGTCGAATCTGTGCTCGGGGTGCTTCCCAATAATGCAACCGGTGCATATTCCCTTCGAGGAACGGAGTTGTGGAAGCCCATCTACCATGGATTTATTTGATAGCAGCAGCAAATACTTATAATTTAGATGTCCAAATATTTCATGCCAAAGCCTACTAACCTCATTACCATGTGTGCGAAGAGCAGTGGGCTTTGCAAGCGGAATAAAGTGCGAAAACTCATAACATTTTGCAGTGTGGTTTGCCTTTCCAACCGCAACTAGTCTTCCACTTTTGATATCAGAAATTTCAACTGTATTAGGGCTGAATGTGACTTTCTTTGGTTCACCAGTATGAGTCATTTGATACACAGAAAGGAGATTCGAAGCTAAGGAAGGCACATAGAGAACATTCTGAAAGCATCCATGTTCTACATGAATCGTACCTTTGCCCTTTGAAGAAATTTTTGAGTCATCTCCCAAATGGATGGGGATGGAGCTGTTTGGATCGAATGAGGAAAAAGAATCAATATTTGCAGCCATATGATTTGATGCACCCGAATCTATCAAGAGAGTAGTGGGCTTCGAAACCGTTGCCATGAGTGCTTGTCCTCTTTCATGATCGTCATTCCGATCCTTCTTCCTAGCACCGTCAGGAAGGGTTATGTTGTTCTTTTCCAAAAGGAGGGCCATTTGATCTATTGTCTTCTTCATACATGAACTTTCGGGATGAAAGCCACGGTTACAATAAGTACATTTAGATTTTTGGTTACCTTCTTTGCCCTTTTGCTTGGATTTCAAACCGGATGGTGCATCCGTTTGCTTGCCTTTGTCTTTTTGCTTGTGAGGCTCAAATTTGGGCTTCTCCTTCTTTAGCTTTCCTTTACCATTCGAGATATTGGGTCCTTGAACAAATAGGGCTGAATCTTTGGAGCTTATGGACCCCATTTGAATCAACTTGTCATGCTCTTTTGTAATGGACTCAATGAAGGCATTCAAGGTAGGCATCTTCCAATTCGGGGTAGTTAGCCGACCGGAATTGAAAGTAGAGACAAATACCGAATAATCTTTCTCAAGCTTGCTTAGAATGGAGAGGATCAACTATTTATCCTCTTTGATAACACCACTGTTCTTCAATTGCAAGTTCAAGTTCTTGAATTTTGTGAAGAATTCATTGATGGTCTCGAAATTCTCAGGATTAAGGCCAATCAATTCATTCTCTAATTGAAAATCCCTAAGCTCATCCTGCTTGCCGAATAGTGTTTCAAGTTGCTCCCATATGGCTTTTGGAGTCTTCAATCCGCTGAGATGGAAGTGAAGATCCTTGGAGATGGAGAGACAAAGAAGACCATAAGCTTCATCAAGCTTGTTGTAGTGTTTGGTTCGATCTGACACATTGTTTGGCTCCAATTCAAGACCAAGAGTGACTCGGTAGTAACCTTTTGAACGTAATATGATCTCCATATCATCTTTCCAATCAAAATAATTGAATGGGGTGAGGATAGGCTTTGAAGAAGAGTATTCCATTGCAAGGATTGAGTCAACTGATGAAGAGGAAGCTTGCATGCAGACTATAGCGAATGCAATTGCTGTAGGGAAGCTTGCATGCAAAAGATAGCGAGTGCAATTGGAGGAGACAATAAACCTGCAAA
This sequence comes from Larix kaempferi, assembly GCA_027924585.1. Classification (NCBI taxonomy): domain Eukaryota; kingdom Viridiplantae; phylum Streptophyta; class Pinopsida; order Pinales; family Pinaceae; genus Larix; species Larix kaempferi. The sequence continues at coordinate 1,943,689 of BSBM01000914.1, read as the reverse complement.
TCACATAAAAACAACCACAATAAGGTCGAACAATCCACCCTTTGAGAGTTGCATCACACCTGGGATTGGATTTCAAGCAATGTTGAATGGGTCCAATGTATCAGATCCAGGAATTATGTGGTAACTCAAGCTTCTGGAGTGGTATTGGAATATTTTTCAAGCTTTGCATGCACAGGAGCGAATGCCCTTGAGATATCTCATGCTAAACTTTTTGCAATTTTTAGCAATTCAGTCAAATCTTCTTGTATAAACACCTGTAGAAAAGAGATCTTGTCCCTGCAATGGCTCTGATACCATGTAAAATTAGTCACAGCAGATCTAATGAACAAGTAAATCAATCACAACAGATGAACATAGAAAATATGGTGCAAAAACTGTGCAAAACATGCAGCAGTGCTCTCTATCCCAGAAAGGGTGAATGAATTACAATACAAACTGTCACAATGACTGAGCAATTCGAATTACCTAAGGAGGTCATTCAAATCACTGAATGGAGTAGCTTGACTCTATCTAGGAGTCCTCATCAATCATCGGTGGTGCTCATCAATCACAACAACCAGTCATCCAGGTGTCAATCTGAGTCTAACTGAGTGTAATAAGTGTAACTGAAGTGTGTAGCACTGATTTAGGATCTGGAGGCTCAGTGGGGGCGCATGGGAGGCTAACTGAAGTCAGAACAAGTCACCTAATCAAACTGGAGGTCAAACGGAAGTGATACAGTCAGTCGGGAGTGAAACTAGCCTCAAATCAGGGAGAATCGGAGCTAACTGAATGTAACTGAAGTGGAACTGCAGTGGTAGGTGAACAAGTGCGCCCTTCTCTGGCAGTTGGTGAGAAGTGGGCGCCTTTCAGCTTAGGAGGGCTAAAACTCTGTGGTAGGTGGCTCCCGGGTGCTAGAAGAAGGTGGATAAGGTGCTGGAGGCATCAAACTGGTGACTGGGATGCATGCCGGTGCATGCAGGTGCATGCAAACCCTAGATTCTGCATGCAAACCCTAATTTGCATGCAGATCCTGAAAAAGATGATGTGGATTTCCATTTACTGAACTGCTACTAAGGAGTCCCTTCTCCTTAGTAGGTGCTCATTTGCACAAGCTAGGGGTAAAACCCTAGCTACAAGCACAAAATAGCCCTTTGAACAATACCTTGTGCTAAAAAAATCATAATGGTGTCTAGTATATCACCATTTTGAGGTCAAATATCCCCTTGAGAGGTCATGTGTTTTAGCTCAAGGAATCAATATTCTTGGGACTATATTCCATGGGTTGAGCTTCAATCCATCTTTTGGAAGGGGCTAATCCTAAGTATGCCCACTTTTCTTCATTTTTATGAAGCCAACGTAACCTTGAAAGGGGCATTTTGGGACATCCCCTTGTGATCACTAGTTATTATAATGAAACATCCTCTCTTTAAAGGCCTTTTTTATATCTAGTTGACATTAAAAAAGTGGCTTTCACCACTATTTATACTTATTTTGAGGTTAATCTACCTTTGGTGATGGATTAATAAAGATTATTTTATGGGCGTGGTTTCATTACTTTGAAGAAACCTTGGATTGATTGCTAGGTGGACGATATGGGAAAACAACAATCAAATCAACATTGCAATGAAATGCACTTTTAAGTTAAGGATTTGGTATTTGAAAGGCTTCAACCATGAAAATAGATGTCCTTCAAGCAACAAAAGGACACTGCAAACTTGTGACACCATATAAATTCCTAGTCCATAACATTTTCCTCAAGGGATTAGGGCCCATGCATGAGGCCCTAGTCCATAACATCATCCCTATGTGGGGAATATTTGGCATACATGCAAAATATGGCCATTTCAATCTTTATGAGACCAAGAATGGCTATCATTACTTAGTCCATATTATCAAGTCAAATATAACGTCTAAGGGTAAGGGGCTTATGGTTCATGTGTGATTCCCTAGACCACCACAAAGGCCCTATATACAACATAGGGACTATTTAGACAATGAGTAAGATATGTTTTCCATTTTGAGGTTTGACACACCAAGTAGGGCTATTAGTCCCTAAGCCATGGTTGAGTCAATTCCCACGATCCATGATCTAGGAAACAACATCATGCAAATGAAATGACGAGACACTGTCACCCTCAATGAAGCCAGTCACACGGGTCATAGTCGTCTTCCACGCCACATCTTAGTGGGATCCAAACTCCTACACCCACTGACTGAGGTAGCTGCATTATGTGGATGGAATGGCGAGGCACCACCGCCAACAACAAATATGGCCACATGGGTCGTGCAACTATCCCCAAACCCACAAAGGGGCATCGTCCGATACTCGCTTGTTAATGATCCTACCGTAGATTAACCTATGCTAACCTTGTTATGACTTCTCCTTCCTCTAAATGATAAGGTTCATTAAACTTCTCGTGGCGTTGAAGGCAGTGAGCCACCTTCATTGATATGATCCAAACAGTTCACCAAATCATTCAATCGGTAGGAGAAATGAGCAGTGTGTACAAAGGGTAGGTACATAGTCAACATGATTTGATGACACACACTTACTAGGAATTCCTTGTTGAATACCAATAATTGCAATGGTCTAAGAATATTTCCCAATCCTCTCAAACTAGGGAGAAAAACCCATTGGTTGCATCAGTGTAGCACGTCTGCAAGCCATAACATATAAGGGAATCACATACCTGTTATTGTCTCAAACTTCCATGGCTTGAAGGGCCATAGTCCCTATAAGAATATATCCATGAAGGGGAACCTTCACATAGCTAGTTAGCAAGTTAGTCTTGTTCATTATTGGAATTAACCAACTTGATTATGTCTTAAATAATATGGTTCCTACACAATAATATGGTTCCTAAACATACTAGTGGAACTTCATCTAAAGGGGAATTGCTAGTGATATTAAACCTAAGAGGCTTGAGTCATGTGTTGACTCAAAGGCCAACTAAGTAATTTTCATTACTTGAGGAAAATGATACCCTCATGCCACTGATAAAATTGAAGAAACAAAGCAAAGAATTGAAGACACAATAGGTAAACATCATTTTGATGGAAATTATTATGTTTATTGAAATGGAAGGCATTTACTTATTAACAGAAGTGAGAAATAAACTAATAAAAGTATAGTGTCTAATGAAAAAAGTGTCGGCCCCAGAGTGCGATCGGTGAAGGATACCAAGTGCTCATAGAACCAGTCTTTCCAAATCGCGCGAGATTGAACCAATTTCTTAAAACAATATCACAAAATGGAGTGACGGGAACCAGTATTCCAAATGGTGCGGGATTCCTAAAAATGATTTTGATTTTGATTTCATTCCCATGATGAAAAAGTTAATTAGACATTTAGTACAAGTCCAGGCACATCGCATATTAAAATACATTTATATGGATTTGCAAGAAAGCTACTAAATTCAATAAATTATTAAATACATTGTTTAAGTAAATAATTATGATTCCACTTTAGAACTGAGCGGAGTGATGGAGGATGCGTCCAGTACAGAAGCTTTTCGGGTCTCTTCAGGGTTTTTTTGGTGTTTTAGAAGTGCATGAAGACTTTCTCCATTTAGCTGTGTATATGTGGAAGAATGGAGTAGTTGTTAGACATGGAATGGGAGGCGGAGACTTGAGTCACCCTTCACGAAAAGGGGAAAACAATGAGAAGAAAGGGTGATGGAATGAAAATTACTAGCATGTTGAAATTGGTAGGAAAATTTTCATTTTTGGTGTTACAGATCTAAAAATTACCAACATATCCCACTTGTAGTTGAAATTAGATTCACTCTTTAGAGATTATGTGATGTCACAAGGCCTTAATCATCACTCAAGAGCAATAGAGGGAATTGTTACATATAGGCTAGATATTCCATGTGTAGTTCATATGTAGTAGTCTAGGTTAACATGCATGGACCATCAAGCCCATAGCAAATTAATATGGTATTAGGCCCTAAAATTAGTTTACAGGCCATGGTATAGGCCACGAGAACCATCGTCAATGTTACAAATATTGAAATGGCCACAATATCTCGCTTGTAAGGTAAAGTATTTATGTGTAGGGCCCTACACATGGACCATGAATCATATAGTATATTTATTAACCATGGACCATTATTTAGGTTATGAGAACCACTATTGGTTTACATAACCTATAAATATTAAACCATGGTTGGTTTATTGGTTTACATAACCATGGACAAACCAACAACAACAATGAAATCGACAATGGTGACAATGATGATCATGACGATCTCACATGTAGGATAGAGATTCTTATGTGGTAATCTAGGTTAACATGCATGGAACATCAACCCCATGGAAAATTAATATGGCATTAGACCCTAAATTTAGTTCACATGCTATAATCCAGGCCACGAGAACCATCCTTTGTGTTACAAATATTAAAATGGCGACCATAAATAATGCCACTAATTAGACACTGACCTAACACAACCAACCCATGTAAATGACTCATGCACTTGGCACACTTAATCCATGCAATGAATTCATGCACCAAGGAAGCTTCAACCTCTAACCCCCTCACCTCATACCTAACCTTAACATCTAGCCCCAAACCGAATAACATGATAACTTATAAACCACTTAACCACTAGTACCAACAAAACCAGAACCCCTTGCCCACTAACCCACTGATCCCGTAGGTGCCTCGCTTCTAATCCAAAAACTCCCCAAAGCCTACAACATTATGAAATTGTATAAAATATCCCCTTAATCCAGTGTCCCTCTAACCCTAACCCACTACCCCCTAACCCAATCACTAACATGCCTACTGCACCAAATCAACACACTAACACAATAAACTTTGACCTCGGGTTATTTATAACCAATGTTTTAGGTCAAAGACTTTGACATCATGAGTTTTAAGGGGAGTTCCAAAAAAAATGCCTCCAGAAGTTCAATTCTCATGACTTTTAGTGGGGGTTTTGACAAACCGCCCCCACAAGTTATGAGAATTGGGCTTTTAGGAGGGCTTTTCAAACAACCGCCTCTGAAAGTTCAATTCTCATTACTTTTAAGGGGGGTTCCAAACAAACTGCCTTCCAAAGTTCAATTCTCATGACTTTTAGGGGGGGTTTTGACAAACCGCCCCCAAAAGTTATGAGAATTGGGCTTTTAGGGGGGGTTTTCAAACAACCACCTCCAAAACTTCAATTCTCATGACTTTTAAGGGGGGTTCCAAACAAATCGCCTCCCAAAGTTCATTTCTCATGACTTTTGGGGGGGGTTTTGACAAACCGTCCCCAAAAGTTATGAGAATTGGGATTTTAGGGGGGGTTTTCAAAAAACCGCCTCCAAAAGTTCAATTCTCGTGACTTTTAAGGGGGGTTCCAAAAAAACCATCTCCAAAAGTTCAATTATCATGACTTTTAGGGGGGGTATTGACAAACCGCGCCCAAAAGTTATGAGAATTGGGTTTTTAAGGGGGGTTTTCCAAAAACCGCCCCAAAAAGTAAAATTTCAAGACTTTTGGGGGCGGATTTAAAAAAACTGCCCCCAAAAGTCCAATTTCCATGACTTTTAGGGGCAGTTTTAAAAGACCGCCTCCATAGGTCTGAAGAAAATTTTAGGGGGGGTTTTACCAAAACCCCCGCAAGCCAAAACTGGCCCTAAAGGGCTATTTTGTTGTAGTGGGTGGTGGGCCTACATCCAGTATGAAAAAGGACTGGCTCTGTAGAACTTCCTATGATGAGAAGATTCAGAGATTGATTAAGATAGCATCAGCAGTGACAATGACGATGACTTGATGACAATTATCCAGTGATGATGATCCAGAGAAGAAGACTTGTGCTAGAAGACCTGTGTCGAGAAATACCTTCCTAGTTAAGAGGGAGTGTTGATGTATATGTAACTTCGGAATGTATTTCATATATGTATATTGTACTCCTATAGACATGGTATTATTCCTCTATACGGAAGTGTTTGTATTCCTATAGAGATGTTATTATTCCTCTATACGGAAGTGTCGTCATTTATATTGTAAGTGTCGTAACTTATACTTGATGGGTTATTAGACCACCCTATTGGGGGTCGGCCATGTGGGTCAAAGGGTTATTAGACCACCCTATTGGGTGTCGGCCCAGTCAGCATTATGTTATGTGGTTAAGTTAAGGCCGACCTAGTAAAGGTTATTAGACAAGTCAAGTCAAGTATAAATAGAGTGCGGGAGGCACTCTATTTCATCTTTCTATTCTCTCTTGAACTCTCAGGATAGTGGCACACTTGTGGAGGAGGAGAAGCTGTTTCTAGGAGATGTCTATCTCTTATGCTTGGGTCGTTTGATTGTTCTATCTATCTCTGAGGAAGTTATTGGGGTTTTCCACCTTTATGGTTTTCCCCAAGTAAACTCTGTGTCTCTTGTGTGCTTGCATTATTGTGTTCATGATTGATATGTTGTACATGTTGTTCTCTCAGTTAAGATCCTAGATCAGATTGAAGTAAATTCTGAAAAATTAACAAATAGATTCCCAACACTGAAGGAAACACTATCTAGAAGCAAGAATAGTCTCTATGAGTGGTTTATGGACTATCCACTATGCATGTGAATACCCACAGCAATATACCCTGCTGAAAAAACTAATTTTTATGCCTAGGAGTTATAATAACAAAAAATAGGAGATCATATTAGGGTTTACAAAAGTTGCATCTTAGTGTCATTTTGTCATGTCATGCTATTGTATCCCATTGTTCTTTAAAAAAAGATAGAAATAAATTTTGTGTTTTTTTCATAATTTTTTTCCAATAAAAATATCAAGATATCATGTTTCTTTATGGGCAAAATGTTGCCATTATCAGTCTTTTAAAATTGGTAGAATTATTTGGCAATGTTTTCCTTGTTAGAATCTATGTTGCTATGATTTTCTTTCTGTTTCTTGTTTAATTTAAGCTTGAATTTTGCATTTTTTACCATGATTTTGTTTCCTTAAGCATGTATATATTGCTTTGAACATGTCATTTACATCTCAGTAGTTTTATTTGATTTATTTGCAGGTTCCCAATGAGCAGAAATTTCCTTCACTTTATCTTTTAGATGGAATTGTAAATTAAATAGTGGGGACTACTTCAAATACTTTGAAGCTCGGCCTCCTGAGGTGAGACATTATGTTTTGGTGATTTTACGTCACATTTCTGTAATTTTGCGAATTTCCTTATCATATTTCAAGATTTGTAGTATGTTTTTTACTTCATGAAATCTAAATGTATCACTTAAAAACTTTCACTCATTGTTGGCCTTCAACTTTAAGTAGATTTTACTCTTATGTGCTGATGTTTCATTTTTGCTTCTCTGAAAATATTTTGCATGTCATAAATACAAGTTAACCCTAGTTCCTAAGATGCAATACATTTTAAATATATTTTAAGCCTTATGTGTCGATGCTTCAATTTTGCTTCTTTGAAGGTATTTTGCAAGTCATATACGCAAGCTAATCCTAGTTCATATCATGCAATGCAATATATTTTCTGGACACGGGGAAGAGTATTTCATTCTTCACCTCTCTATATTATCGAGGCGTTTCTCTAGTTTCTCATGCTGCAAATGGTCAATCCTCTGGCACTACATCTTCAATACCATTGAAGGCTCAGGCTCAACATCCATGTCCCGACATCCATGTAAATCCAAAGTATTTGAAGGCTACGGAATAATTTGAACAATCAAGCATGGTGGGTATCTTTACCCACATGTTGCATTAGAGAATGTTATTTATAAGTGCATTAAAAATTGAGTTTCCATTTGAAACACTTGGGATATTGATGGTGTCTATGCAGTCAGGTACATCTCTATGTAGCATAGTCTCATATTAGATATTGGGTCACCTAAGCTAAAATCTATGTCAAGATTTGCCATATGTGACCCAATATGAGATTGTGCTACATAGAGATGTATCAAATTTTCCATGGGTGACCCAATATGCACAGACTCTAGGCATGAATTTTGTAGATAAGGTTTTATGAAATTCCTTCAATGAACAAATCTTTGATATCTAGATATATGGAAGCAACTCAAATATCCCTCGTAGTGGTCAGGGATTCTGTTAGCACCAAATTTGTGCTAAGGGTTCAGAAGGAGTCTATACTCATAGGAGTGTTGAAGGAGGGATATGTTCTAAAACCCCATGGCTCGAAATTCCAGAAGATCAAAACTCAGTGGGATGGAACTGGTCCGAGATAAGGAAAATTTGATAAAGTTTAAGGGTTTTTGGAGGGATTAGAGAACTAAATTGAAATATTGTGCCCACCACATGTGTATATTCATATAAACAACCAAGATCAAAAGCAATAAAGGATCAATGGTCATAATATTTCCTCACAGTAGGATTTGGTGGTCCTTTTAAGTGCTGGCGGGGGTTAAACGTAGGGTAAAACCGAAAAGTGATCAATGTTGCAGGCGTGAGGAGCTCCAGATCGACGATCCAAGTGATGGTCACAGAATTAACATGCACGAACGGGGTCATGAGTCAGATCTACGAAGTTTGGTTAAATCCCCGCACCTTCCAACGGCCCAGATCTCGAGATGTGTGGATCTACGACAGAGATTATCTTCGCATATGTTACTTGTGTAGAAAATCAGTGGGTTCTGAATTTGTGAAGTTAGTAGGGGAGGACATATTCGATGGTTCTGATGAAGGCATGATCAAGATCTATGGTCCTGATCTGATCACGAGTGTTGATAGATAAAAAGCATCCCATCTGCATATTAATGAGTGCCAGATGGATGGAGGCCACATCAGTGTCATTGGGCATCTACCCACCTATCACGAGAGCCCGTTCAATCATGTTCTAGATTAGCTCAGGTCTCGGTCATCATGACCGCTCGCATGAGAGATCCTTTCAGGCCATCATGGAGAATTGATTGCTCAAGACTGTCGTCATTGTCATGGTGGTTATAAGCATGGCTCCCCATGGTGCACCACTCACATCCATACCGGAAGGTGGGGAGCTTGACCAGTCAGGAATTTTCAGCAAAGAGCAAGTTATGGAGGGTGGGCAAAAAGCCGAGGTGGTTATCGTGCTAGAGTGGGTGTGGTCTGAAGTGGAGGAAGAGCAGATTCCTCTATCTCCAATAGCTCTCAGCCAGGTGGAAGAAATCTCAACCAGAGAGCCAGAGGAACAGGAAGGTCTACAAGTGTGTAAGGACAATCAGCGTCGGCTGAAGAAGAAATGAACTTCTAAAAGCGAGGGTGACACATGCCCAGATGAGGATATCATCCAAGATTACATCCTACCCACAGAGGATGTGACACCTCCTCCTGCAGCTAAAGGTGCACCAATGGACAGCTCACTAAAAATAGAATATTTCTTCATCCCGCAGGGAGAATTGAAGACCCCAAAATGAGGTGGTGGCCTGTTCACAATGTTCATTTTCCTTTCCCGGCAAGTCTATTTATGGATAAATACATGGGAGTTTCTCATTTTCGTTTTGAGGTCCATTTGGGTCTATCTGTTGTTCGAAACCATGACAGTTGGTGCCTTGCAAAAGGGATATATGTATCATTGGTCTCGGCTTGTCTGATAGTCGTCGTTATCATTTTGTAATTCGCTATCAAGGGAAGCAAACTGAATAGCATAGGTGGTAGCTTGGTCATAACATGTTTTGTAACTGTTGTTGATGCTCAGTCCAGGGCTCGAGAGACTATAAATATCATTGTAATAGAATAGCAAAGGGTTGGACAATAATTTTTGGTCGAGGCCTAAGAGAGCCTGGTTATGTAATTCTGAAATATCACTCTCAATAGAATGGCAGTGTTTGTAATGGGTGTCTAGATAGCGACTCATGTGTTGCTTTGCTTATAGTCTATTTACTCTCTTTCTCTAATGTGATCGTGTTTCTTGTTATTCATTTCCGTTATGTGCTCTCTTTCATATCTGAAATCAGTGTATAGTAGTATATAGAATTCCTTGCAATAGGCTCTAGCTACTATTTCATATGTTCACTCAATAGTTCTACTAAATTCGATATCAAATTCGTCCATGCTAGATGCTCATATCGATGGTCTGTTCTTGCCTTCTTCTTTTATCACTTGAAATTAGCATTTCGATGAGAAGCAAGTGGCTACCTTGGTTCTGTTATGGTGACCCACACTACGACGCTGCTATTTGATTTGCATGTTGTGTCTTAACTAGAGATTGAAAATGAACATCCTCTTTTCACCCTAGAAGCCAAACCCACCCTTCCTTCTGAACCACGTGATATCCATACCCAACCTCGCAGACCCCATGAGGGTGAAGCTAGCAATGTTTTCCCCGTACATACTCCTTCTCCTTCCATATTTCAGCTGAGAAATAGCCCTTTAAAGCTTCCTCCTATCCTTCATTAATTCCCTCCCAAATACCATAAACACCTCTGTGTTTTTGATGGGGACTCTGAAATCCTCACTACCGAGAAACATCTACAAGGTTTTGAGCATTTCATAAAACTATTTGAAGTAGAACATGATGACATTTGTATGAGACTTTTCGCCCAATCCATCCAAGTAGATGTGAAGAAATGGTTCAAGCATTTGCAGCTGGAGTCCATCTGTACGTGGGAAGGATTATCTGGGGCCTTTCTAGAATTTTGGGGTAAGAGAAGTTCATGGGACCTAGTTCTTTCAGAGTTTTACTGCATGATAAGGCATGAAGATGACCCTATGTCTAACTTTAACAGAAGATTCGCAAGTTTCTATTATAATATGCTAAAGGAAATTCATTTCCTGGAAAATGCTGCTAAGTTATAGTATGCCTCTATTTTTCCTCCCGAATTGGCCCTCCTTCTTTTGGAGAGAAAATCTTCCACATTGCAACATATGTTCACCGATGCGATGGAGGTTGAAGACAATCTCATGAGGTCTAGAGAAATTTCAAAGCAGGTCTATAAGGATAGGACATGGAGAGGGTTAGAGTTCATAAAGGAAAATGGGCATAAAAGATCTGAGCTATTTTCCCATGACAGACGGAGAGATGGCCATCTTGGCCCTGCATAAGACAGATATGAGACTGACATGTTCAAGGAAGTTCATACTCATCATTTGGAGAGATTCGCGATGCAAAGTCTTGAAGAAAAGCTTGGTCCTCCCATATATGATGAATATGGAGATGAGGGGATCGTAGGCCTCCTAGACGTGGGTGAAAAAAATGAGATTCCATGCGGTTAGCCTGAATACTATGGATATCTCACCAAAGAGGAAGATACGATGTCAATTTCTAACTCCTTTATTGTAATCCACGAGAATATCAATCCTGAAGGTGGTGGAGCCTTGTTTCCCAAAGTTGAATCATTAGCCAGAATAAGGAGGATTCTTAAATACATGAACGAAGAAACCCTCGACACTCTGCATGAAGAACCTTTCCCTCATCCGCGGGAAGAGGAGAGAGATGATGATCGAGAGGTTCCTGGGCCCCCCCAGTAGGAAGAAGCTTTTTCTCAAGCTGAAGTTAAAAGAGAATACAGAGTCCTTGAGGAAGAATATAGGGCCCTCAAGGAAGAATATTTGATCCTTGAGAGAATGTATGGAGCTCTTGAAGAAATTATTAAGCCTGACATGCACTTTTGACAGCTTGACCAGATAGCAGAGATGATAGAAGGTGACCATGGTGGTCCACGTGATGCTTATATGGAACCCACTTTTTGGACGGAAGTTGATTACATAATCCTTGAAGAAGTTCTCGAGCCTGGCCAATATATCCAGCCAGCTGATAAGGTAATCGAGGTGTTTGAGGGAGACCGGGCAGGGAAATATGATTTTCATGTAGGTTTTTCTAACCTGGAGTGTGAATTGCAATAAGAATGGCCTTTTCTTGACCCTTTCAAGGGACAGGGAGAAGTTCCTTTTCAATTTCCAGAACAGAACCTGGTTTTCAACCCCGGCGTCATAGGGAGCCCAAGAGGGCATGTTATAGATAGCTTTTGTGTGGGAGCAGCCTTCCGAGTTGTAGAAGGACAGCCACGTCGCAAGGGGGTGCTCGAAGTTGCTCGTTCCAGACTCACCAGATCATGCAGTAGTTTCACTAGGCCCGATTTTTGGGTCTTAATTATAGTTTGTCGAAGGTATGCAGTCCCTGCACCTAACATGGGCACCTGGGGAAACCAGCGGCCTACCTACAGCTCTTCCAAAAGAAATTCCGCTAAGATAAAGCAAGAATTTAGAGAATACCGCGCCTTATATGATCCAACAGCAGAGCATAAGAAGAATCCCATCAGCTGGAGTACGTGGTCTGGTTTCACTTAAAGGGTCCTCTCCCATCACCATCGCCTAGTGCCATTAGCCTTCGTTGTTCTGACGTTATTTGGGCATGAGGGGCAGATCCACCTGGGGTGTCGGTTGCTGGGCTAGTTACACTGGCATTTTCGTATAACCTAAAGCTGCACCCACTCAAATAGGGTAGAGTAGAGTACTCTGTATATAAATAATCCCAAGTTTTCGGCATTTCCAATTCCAATAATATATTTCAGTCTTCAGTTCGCTTTCAGTTTTTGAATAATAAAGGCTACATATTGCGTGAACTTATGATAAGCCAGGCCCAATGGAGAAGAAACTTGGTCTACAATATTCTTCGCTACCTCGCAGGGAGAGTAGCATCCCCGAGTAGGAGCCAGTTGTTAGCACCAAATTTGTGCTAAGGGTTTGGAAGGAGTCTATACCCATAGGAGTGTTGAAGGAGGGCTCTCTTCTTAAACCTCGTGGCCTGAAAGTCCAGAAGAACAAAACTCTATGGGATAGAACTAGTCCAAGATAAGGAAAATTTGATAAAGTTTAAGGGTTTTTGGAGGGATTAGAGAACTAAATTGAAAGATTGCACCCACCGCATGTGTAGATACATATAAATGACTGAGATCAAAATCAATAAAGGATCAACGATCGTAAGAGTTTGTCGCAGTAGGAGCTGGTGGTCCTTTTAAGAGATGGCGGGGGTTAACCGTAGGGTAAGACATAAAAGTGATCAACGGTGCAGGCATGAGGAGGTCTAGATCGATGATCCAAGTGACGGTCATAGAATCAACATCGGTAAACACTCCTATGAGTCAGATCTGTGAAGTTTGGTTAAATCCCCGTACTGTCCAATGGCCCAGATCTTGAGATGTGTGGATCTATGGCGGAGATTATCTTCGTAGATGTTACTTGTGCAGAAAATCAGTGAGTTTTGAATCTGCAAATTTAGTAGGGGAGGCCATATTCAAATGTTATGATGTAGGCATGATAAATATCTATGGTCCTTCTCTGATCATGAGTGTTGAAAGATAAAAAGCATCCCATCTACATATTAATGAGTGCCAGATGGATGGAGGCCACATCAGCGCCGTCGAGCATCTACCCACCTATCACAAGAGCCCATTCAATCATGTTCTACGTCAGCGCAGGTCTCAGTCATCGTGGCCGCTCGCATGAGAGATCCTGTCAAGCCATCATGGTGAAATGATTACTCAAGGCTGTCGTCATTTTCACGGTGGTTATAACCATGGCTCCCCATGGTGCATGACTCACGTCCATACCGGAAGGTGGTGAGCTCAACCAGTCAGGAATTTTCAGCTAAGAGCAAGTTATGGAGGGTGGGCAGCGAGCCGAGGTGGTTATCATGCCAGAGTGGCCATGGTTCGAAGTGGAGGAGGATCATATTCCTCTATCTCCAATATCTCTCAGCCAAGTGGAAGAAAGCTCGTCCAGCGATCCAGAGGAACAGGAAGGCCTGCAAGTGTGTAAGGACAATCAGTGTTGGCTGAAGAAGAAATGAACATATGAAAGTGAGGGGGACACATGCCTACATGAGGATATCATCCACGATTACATCCTCCCCACAGAGGATGCATCACCTCCTTCCACAGCTAAAAAAGCACCAGTGGACAGCTCATTGAAAATAGAATATTTCTTCAGTCCGTAGGGAGAATTGAAGACAATGTTCAGCCTGTTCAGAATGTTCAGCAGGTGGCAGCCTGTTCACAATGTTCTTTTTCCTTTCTCGACAAGTCTATTTTTGGCTAAATACATGGCCGTTTCTCTTTTCTGTTTTGAGGTCCATTTGGGCCTAACTATTGTTTGAAACCACGGAAGTTGGTGCCTTGCAAAAGGGATATCTGTATCGTCGGTCTTGACTTGTCTGATAGCCATCGTTATCATTTCGTAATTCATTGTCAAGGCAGCAAACTGAATAACATAGGTGGCAGCTTGGTCATAACATGTTTCATAACTATTTTTGATGCTCAGTCCAGGGCTCGAGAGACTATAAATATCATTGTAATAGAATAAAAAACGGTTGGAAAATCATTTTTGGTCGAGGCCTGAGAGAGCCTGGTTCTGTAATTCAGAAATATCACTCTCAATATAATGGCAATGTTTGTAATGGGTGTCCAGATAGAGATTCATGTGTTGCTTTGCTTATAGTTTGTTTACTCTCTTTCTCTAATATGATTGTGCTTCCTGTTATTCATTTTTGTTATGTGCTCTCTTTCATATCTGAAATCAGTGTATAGTAGTATAGAATTCCTTGCAATAGGCTCTAGCTATTGTTTCAGATGTTCACTAAACAGTTCTACTAAAGTCGATATCGAATTCGTCCATGCTAGATGCTCATATCGATGGGTTGTTCTTTCCTTCTTCTTTTATCACCTGAAATTAGCATTTCGACGAGAAGTGAGTGGCTACCTTGCCTCTGTTATGGTGACCCACACTATAGCACTGCTATTTGATTTACGTGTTTTGTCTTGACTCCATTACCCACGTCTCTCTTATGATTATCCTTCCAAACTTTAAATGACTTTTCCCCTTACAGAAATCTGACCTTCTGAGTGTGTCGATTAAATATCTTTGATAAGAAGACTATGTGTTTATTTTCGATTATTTTCAGTTTTCTCTATGTATTTGTTATGGCTGCAATTTTATTGTATATTTTCACTCTTTCATAGATTTGTAGAGAGAGCCCTCTCTGACTGTGCTGGGTCAGTAGCACGAGTCTAAAGTGGTTCTGCTATTACCCCAACTTGCCCTCTCCCACAGCCTAGGGGGTCATTTTGGGTGCTAACAAATTCCAATATATTTTTAGTTGTCTCCCCATTGTTTCATGCAAGCACATAGATGGGGTAGTCATCAAAACTTCTGATGATATCTCCTAACAATTTTATTCTGGAGTCACATGAGGCCCCTTTAAATTTTAGGTTAAAAAAATAGGGGTGGGGTATTTCTATAAATCCTTGTCATATTATTCTATCCTTATTTACTTATCTTCTTCCTTTTACCTCTAGATGGAGGCACCCCACATTTCCACTTTCTTGCGTCCATCCTTAAATACCATTAGGTATTCCTCCTTCCAACATTTATTTTGATATGGTTTCACATATGCCTCAAAGATACCTTTAGGGTTAAATTACTAATATGACAACTTTTTTTCCTGAAGTTTCTTTTAAGATAAATGTTCCAAAGGAAAAATACTGCAATGATTTCCCATGTCATGTTTAACAGATTTAACTTGAAACCCCCATTGGGACAATTTACAAGAAATTTATCAACATCAGTGAATTGTCCGATGCTCCTTCTCATTTGCTCCTTCCCAACAAAATTTAGCCAAGTTACAATGGAGGAATGGTTGCTTCAAGTTTTCAACATCCCGCTGGCATAAAACATATCTGTAGGTTCCCTTCTATCCTCTGTTTGGCCACATATATGAATTCAAGATTTGACCTTCTGTACTATTAGAGAATTATAGGAAAGCTTGATTGGGTTGCATCCTGAAATTGATTTGCCCCTCCTAAGAGCATATCCTTTCTTGGAAGGCATGATTATTTTCTTTGAAATTTCCCAAAGGAGGGATTTCAATCCTGCATTGTTCCTTCTGGCCATTGGGATGGGGATTTCCCTTTTCTCATTGTCTATGAATTGGAAGTTTCTTGGATAATTTTCTATCAAATATTACAGATTAGCTAGGAATAGTTGTAAATGTTCATATTGTCTAGTATCAATTGATAAGCTCAATGTTGTTTTCATGAAATAAATATTTCCAACAATTTTGACACATTCTCTAGCTCACCTTTATCCTTGTGGCCTAATGAAATACGAAATAGTAATCTTAGTATCTTGGCAATGTTGGGTTTCAATGAGACTCTCTTTGATCCACAAGAAAATATTTTGTAGGTGAGAAACTATCTTTGAATATACTAATCAGAAATGTAGCATTAGACATGAATCTTGAGAAATTGTCATGGACCTAGACTCTTTCATTAGGGATAACTAATATTAGTTTTATTCCATATTAAAAGGACATATTTCCTCTCTTCTAAGATAGTACATAAAAAAGGAGATATTTAGATGGCCATTTGCATACTTGTTATTGCCTTTATTTAAATGATCTATATGTGCTTCTGGGAAGGGTATTCCTTGTAATATTTAAAAAAAAAATCAACTATTTCCATTATGATATATAGCCTAGGGTTGTGTGCTAATGATTGTAATATATCATTATTTGATGATTTAGTATACAATTCTAGAATTAAATTCAAGAGGAGGTCCAATTATATGGGAAAATGGGTATTTTTGGTCCTTATTGATATAGTACCAATGTTGGTTTCTTATGTGGACCCTTAATTCTTTCAATCTCAACCTATAATTCATTGGTCTGTTACAATGGTATTGGGAAGAGATGCCCTTTTAGCTTATTCTAGACTAGGGATATGAATTCTTGTTGTGTATAAAACCTTGTCAAAGGAAGAAGCACAAAGTTCATCCTTACCTAAATAAGAGCTATAGAAAGGGAAATTAGTCACCAATTGGGTTAAATTCATTTGACAATTATACATTAATAAAATACAACTTACATAAGGAGATATAGGGACACGGTTATAAAATTTAGATGGTTGGTCTAATAGACATAATTTTCTTGCAGTGTCACAGTACCCGAATCACATGGCCCTGTCACAACTCTAGTGTCATTGCATCCATATAGGGCCTAATATTGAGTTGCATGTTGAACATGCTATCACATGGGAATATTGTTCAACTTGTTAAAGCATTGTGCAAATATTGCACATCTTGACTTAGACAGTAACATATTATTTACATGATCCCTCTTAACTTGAGTTGCTCTATTCCATACTAATCACACTATTTTTTTTAAATGCTTCATAAACTACCTCAAAGAAAAAATAGGTACAACATAGTTCAAGATAGTTACATCATAGAAACAACGGGGAAATTGGGAAATTCCATACTATTTATGATGTAATCAATACCACTTAATAATTATTTCACAGTCTAGATCCCTGCTACAATCAATGATTTAATAACCGGAACTGGGAATCAAACCGGTCAGGGGTCAACTTGGACTGGAACCGGAACCGGTAATGAACCGGAGCAGTTTGATTTCAATGAATCGAACTATTAAAAAATACAAAAAAAATTAAAGACTGGCTATTATGATGGAATTTGATGTCTCTTGCAAGATATTGCACCAAATGAATTCATACCACGGAGTTCCTTTGTACTTGAGACCACCAAAATACTACTGTAGACCATACAAGACATCAAATATAATACTCATTCAATGTGTATTTGGTTGACATATTTTAGCAAACATTTAGAGTACCACTAGCTATAGATGGCTCTAAATAATACTGGCATGGAATTTATGTAAACACTTTGATGCTAAGCTGCTGTGAGATTCCTTCTATCTTAAGTTTTGTGTAGCTGCTATCTTTTAACTTAGGAATCTGCTACACAAAATAGATTTCCTGTAGGTTGCCTTAGTGTGTATGAAAATTCTCTTGTAATTATTTTCAAGAGTCTTGTAGGATATAGAACTCCTCCAACATTTGTGTCACAAATTTCAATACAACAGAGAAACTATTTATGCCAACTAAATTAGTGAGTATGCCACTTCAATGTCACAATAATTTATCGAACATAAATCTGATTATAAATAGAAGTATTTAATCAACATAGATATGGTTACACAGTAGTTTCCAGAACTGAGATTTCACACAAGAAAATAGTTAGTTACAGGAAGAAACACAGAACTTGGAAAGATGGTGGATATGAGAATGCATTTGTGCTGAGACTGAGAGACAACAATTTTATGACTCATGTCCTTATTATATTTTTTTATTGACCCCTTTTTGATTGGCCATTCGGGTTATTACGGAACCGGCCGATTAGGGCCAGTTTGGTAATGAACTGGTCCAGTTAGGTCTGGTTAGGACCGGTTCATTACAAAACTGGACCCCCCGTCTGAGTTGACCACCGGTTCAATGCTCCATTTCCTTTGGTCGGTCAAAACCGGTCGGTTTCAGTTCGAACCAGACCGGTTATTGTTTAAATTCAATATGCTAAGACAGAAAATAGCAGCATTACATTCCATTTCACAATAATATCATATACAGGATCACTGAAGAAACAACAAGCACAGCATAAACACAAGAGACAGAGATTTATCCTGGGAAACCCTCATGGGGTAGAAAACCCAGCAAAGCTTCCTCAATATAGATGACCAGCAAAATAAAAAGATGAAACCCTGAGACATGATCTCCTCCTCCACAATAGCAGACCTCTCCTCCACAAATGCGCTATCCTCAAGTGTGTGAGTGTGTATAATGAGGAACACACCTCCTCTATTTATACACTACTCTGATATGTATTTTACATAAGTACACGTAGGCTCGTATTTAACCAATGGGTTAAATACCCCACTACAACTGACTGGGTCGACCCCTCTAGGGTGGTCTAATAACCCTTTGACCCACATAACACATACAGGGCCGACCCCCACTAGGGAAGTCTAATAACCCGAGTTACCACATTCCGACGGAGGAATAAACATCTCCGGATATACAATAAGATCTTCACGGAGGAATGAAACATCTCCGGAATAATAAAGTACAAATATAATATTCTTTGAAGTTACAATATCTCAACACTCCCCCTTAACGAGAAGGATATTATAACAGCATCTGCATGAGCAAGGAGTCATCAACATCATACATGATACATCTATAAATCATTGGAAGCTTTCTCAACATCATCAGTAACTCAAGCAGTTACTGGAACATCTTCAATACTGGAACATCGACATCTTCAATATTGAGTCTTTATCTTCTGTAGCACTTGAACAGATACAACAATATCATCATCTGGATCCTCACGATTATCGTCATCACATGATCATCAGCATCATCATCTCATGATCATCAGCATCATCATCACACGATCATCAGCATCGTCATCTCACGATCATCAACATCGTCATCTCACGATCATCAGCATCGTCATCACACGATCATCAGCATCGTCATCACACGATCATCAGCATCGTCATCACACGATCATCAGCATCATCATCACACGATCATCAGCATCGTCATCATACGATTATCAACATCGTCATCAATACAAAATCACTTTCTCGGAGACCATTCGTCTACGGATCAATTCAGGGACCAAAGTTCGGGGATGATACAATCCCCACTTCTCGGAGACCACACGTCTACGGATCAATTCAGGGACCGAAGTCCGTGGATGATACAATCCCCACTTCTCGGAGACCACATGTCTACGGATCAATTCAGGGACCGAAGTCCGGGGATGATACAATCCCCACTTCTCGGAGACCACACGTCTACGGATCAATTCAGGGACCGAAGTACGGGGATGATACAATCCCCACTTCTCGGAGACCACACGTCTATGGATCAATTCAGGGACCGAAGTCCGGGGATGATACAATCCCCACTTCTCGGAGACCACACGTCTACGGATCAATTCAGGGATCGAATTCCAGGGATGATACAATCCCTACCTATCCACTAAGGACTTCATTTTCGGAGACCATACGTCTACGGCTCACTTTAGAACATGTGTTCAAGGATGATACAATCCCCACATGTATTCTCATCAATACATCTATCATCAAAAGCATGTATTCTTAACATCAAAAGCATGTATAAGTAAAACTAAGTATTCTAAGTATAAGAGTCCTAAATCTAAATATTTCTAAGTATCTAGGTGTAGAGAACAGGTTACCTCATCATCGACCTTGTTGTTCGATGAGACAATCTCATCATCAGTGACTATACTACTCCCCCTTTCGAGGAGGGTCCTTTTGAGCTACACCAAGCTTGTCTCGGAAGTATTCAAATTTCACTCGAGACAGAGGTTTGGTTAGTACATCAGCAACCTGTTACAAATTCAAACTTTATAGTTCCTTTCTGCGTCATATCTTGTTAGATCCCTATGTTCTTTGACTTATCATGGAACACTAGATTCTATGTCATCTTGATACAACTCTATTTGTCACATAGGATCACAGTTGGTTCTATCTCTAAGTCAAACAATCCTGAAGCCAAACTTCTTCACAACTAGCAGAGCAAGCAGCCATATATTCTGCTTGTGCTGAGAGCCACACTAGACTGCTTCCAGCTAAACCATGAAATCATGGTTAATCCCAGACAATAACATCCTCTTGATGTGTTCTTCCTGTCTGATACACTTTCTTCCCAATCAGCATCTGAGTAGCCATCTGAAGTCATGATCTCCAAGATAGCATAGATCAATGTCTATCCTATCCTTTAGGTGCCTCATCACATTCTTTGCAACTATCACGTGAACACATCTAGTTTCCACTAGATACTGACTCAAGTTGTTCACAACAAAGCATATATCTAACCTAGTATATGTTAGATACATCAATCACCCAATAATTTGACTGTACAGAGTTATATCCACTAACTCTTCAGTTTGGAATCCATAAGTGTGGTCATTCCAACACCTCAAGTCCTTTTAATATTTCTCGGCATACTTTCCCTAGTTGAGAAATATTCCTTCTGATCCTTTCCATACTTCCAGACCTAGGAAGTAATGCATCAATATGAGATCTTTCATTTTCATTTCTGCAGCCATCTATCTGTGCCATCTCTCGTTAGATGGGTCTACTGATATGAGCCTTAATATCATTCGAACTCTGTGGTGAGTTCCTTCTTGCATCCATGTCATTTGTGTATAGAAACCATATTCAACCTTGTAGCAAAGGTTGAGATCCACATCACCCATGGTGATCATTAAGCTCATCAATTGATTATCGATCCTGGGTACCATGATTCACACTTCTTCTTTAATTGTACCATTTAAGAGAATGGTCTTTATCTATTCACTTGGAGCAAAACATCTCATCATGATTCTCTTCTTCTTTTTTAAGATAATCTTCTAGCCACAAGCTTTCTATAGTGTGTTTGATTTGTAAATCTTTTGTTGAACATCCATCGCTTGTTCAGTGTTCATCATTTATCATGATCTTTCCTACAAATCAAAATTAAGTACAGGATTAGTAATACTTCATAATCATCAAATCATATTGACATGATAACCTATTATGCATACAGATATCATTTACATAGTTATGCAACTAATTTGACCAATACTTTGGCACAACACTTTCCCATATCTTGTATGCATACAGTGGCTATCTAGATGCCTTCCATCTCTACCAGAACATACTATCGAGAGTGTGCACAGCTCTCGGCATGTCAGCAAAGAGGTTTCATTCTAGACAAGCAACAATGGAATGTTTGTCCAACTTACCAATCATATGCACATTAGTAGTATACTGTTCAATGCTCTATGAATGTTTATACTCAGCATTATATATTCTAGGAATACAAATATGCATACAACCTATTACAGGTAATATCATTACTATTTCAAATAACAACTCAAATACTTATCTTTTATGTTTGTGTGGTTGCCTCCCGCTTGATCTTCTGTATGTCTTTTGAACTTCTATTCATTCTGTACCACTATGCATGCTCAAGAGTCATCCTCATGATCTCATGCACAAACATACACTCATTAGTATATTCTAAATGCTATCAAAACATTATAGTACTAAATAATCTTGAAAATGTATAGTCATGATTATAGTTAATAAACATTAGTATTCAAGATTTCAGGGAAGTCTTCTTTTACTCATGCATATCATCAATCAAGATAAAAGATATAATATGCATAATCCCTTGATTACTAACTTTATGAATAAGCATAACCAATCATTCCAAGTATACTTATATAAGGGATCCTAACACAAGGTAAGATTCATGGGAAACATACCTGGATTAGTATACCTACTTGGTTATGTACAACATACCTAAACAATCTCTTCAATGATTTAGAGATCCTGAGCTAGAACCTGCATGTCTCATAGGTTAAGCATAACATAACAAAGTCATACATACCTCGTAAGTAGAACAAAGATTATGGATGAGTCTTTGTCTTCATGTTTTCATGGTCATGGAACCTGATTTGTCTTTTGTGATGTACCTATATCTTGTTAGCAGACAACATCAACCTCACACAACATCATAATGCATTAGTACAATCATAAGTATCAACACCCTAACCAATGAATATCTTCTATCATGCATTCATAATTTTGTTAAGGTGATACAACAAATCTAAAATCAAGATTGTACTAACCGTAATAACATGAAGACAAACATACCATAAACTTAATCATGAACAAATCTCAAAACATACCTCGATGAGTCATACCTGTCGAGATCGCTTGTAATCTCCTTATGTAAAGCCTTAGCCTCATCTCCCTTTGAAACATGAACTCCTTCACTTATGCAGGTGACCAATCCATCTTCTTCTAGGATTAACCCTATCCACTTGATTTGCAAGAACTAGACCTGGAGCTGGATATGGGTTTGTCAGAGAAACCCCAAAAATTCAAACTTTGAATTTCAAACTTCCGAAAGGATAGAAATATGCGCCTTGATGAGCTGATCAAACTGATATATTCAGAATTTGAAAACTGCAAAGTTTCACTCCTCAATTTTGCCTTTGAAACTTCCGGATTCACTGGACGTGACCCTGAACTGGGGTTTGATGAATCCCACTCTTCTTCTCAATCAAAATTTTTGATCCAAATCTCTAAGCTTCTATTTTTCTGAGGAGCTTCCAGCCATGGTCACAGATTTCAAAAATTCCCATTTTTACAGAAGCCCTAATTTTCCACTTTTCTGATCAAAGTCCCGAACTAGGGTTTGATCAAGCCCGGCCTTCTGCCCAACCAAAAAATCTGATCTTGGTCTCTAAATTTCTATTTTGATGAGAGCATTCAGCCATGGTCTCCGTTTACAAAAATTCCAACTTTCTTCAAAGCCCTAAATTCTGGAAGCCATGAATGAAGGTACTCAAAAATAATTCTGTTTTGACAGAAATATGTACCTGATTGTTTCTAGTGTAACTCCAAACCTTTCAATCCACAGGGTCTAAAAAAGTTTTTTGAGATATCCTGACCTGTTATATTTCCATCCTGATAGGTCTGACCTCAATTGGATTCTCTGAGAGAGAGTTATGTCAAATGTCGCAACGTGACCTATTTTGGGATAAAACAGAAGAGCGAACTTGTATGGCGTGCCACGTGTCACTGTTTGAACTTCGGCCTCTGAACAAATTTCCTAAGGTATCTTGGCCTGTTATCTTTCCATCCTGATAGGTCTGACCTCAATTGGACTCTCTGAGAGAGAGTTATTCCAAGTGTCGCAACATGACCTGTTTATGGGATAATACAGGAGAGCGAACTTGTACGGAGTGACACGTGTCACTGGTTCAACTTCGGCCTCTGAAAACGTTTTCTGAGATAGTACAGACTGTGTACTACTTGTCAGTTTTTACTAAATTTCATTTGGAGCTTCCTAGCCCAAGATATGACCTTTTTCCCAAGGTCACCTGATTTTGACTCAGATCTGGAAGAGGCAGAAACCCTATATTGTACAGATCATAAATCACAAAGTACAACGAATTAGAGGTTGTCCTTTTGACACAAGGTACCCGGAGATTTAATATTCGTCCTGTAACAATTTCAGATCCGAAAACATCGCCATAACGGATTTATAGTGAAAGTGCTACGATGACTGGTTTTTGCTATGTAAAACCCTAACCTTCAAATTGTCGTAAGTAAAGCAAGTGTCTTTAGTGCCATACCTTGTCTTCCTTCAGGTTAGCTCTGATACCATGTTTAAATTCAATATGCTAAGACAGAAAATAGCAGCATTACATTCCATTTCACAATAATATCATATACATGATCACTGAAGAAACAACAAGCACAGCATAAACACAAGAGACAGAGATTTATCCTGGGAAACCCTCATGGGGTAGAAAACCCAGCAAAGCTTCCTCAATATAGATGACCAGCAAAATACAAAGATGAAACCCTGAGACATGATCTCCTCCTCCACAATAGCAGACCTCTCCTCCACAAGTGCGCTATCCTCAAGTGTGTGAGTGTGTATAATGAGGAACACACCTCCTCTATTTATACACTACTCTGATATGTATTTTACATAAGTACACGTAGGCTCGTATTTAACCAATGGGTTAAATACCCCACTACAACTGACTGGGCCGACCCCTCTAGGGTGGTCTAATAACCCTTTGACCCACATAACACATACAGGGCCGACCCCCACTAGGGAAGTCTAATAACCCGAGTTACCACATTCCGACGGAGGAATAAACATCTCCGGATATACAATAAGATCTTCACGGAGGAATGAAACATCTCCGGAATAATAAAGTACAAATATAATATTCTTTGAAGTTACAATATCTCAACAGTTATTAAAACATCGGCTACAATTATGGGTCAATATCTCCAAATGATATAAGACTTTGAAGCACAAGGTGAAGGAGTGTTATTTGATTTATCACTTAGTAATTTATGCTTTGTTATAGTTCCCACCACATATTCCATATATTGTGATTCCAAAGGATGCAATCCACAATTATTTTTATGGACCCAGAGTTCAATTCATTAGATATTTTGTTGTTTTGCATGATGAGCTTGCATCTCGTAGAGACTTTAAGAACTATCTATTGGTATTTTTCCCTTTCCTTCTCATCAATTTCGAATTATTGGCCACATGGATTATTGTATTGATCATTCAACTTCATGGCTAGTTGTCAGTCTCTCACTTCTCAATATTATTGCATTATTGGTCTAGGCACTCGACCATTATCCATTTCATGGAAAAGCACCTCACATGTCTTGAATATATTGCAACAGTTGGGAAAACATTTAAGCTTTGGAGCTGTGTGTAGAATATGAGAAACAGTTCTTAGAAGTTGTATTCAATTGTTGATGTCAAAGTAAAATGTGGATCATAAGGGGTGAGTTTGGGGATTGGGAATGCAAATATACTACCTTATAGTAGAAACCTTTTCAAATATGAATACTTTTGAGCACATATGGGACTATTTTGTCCTAAAGCAATAGCCATATTATGTATTATGTACACAGGAATTACTTTTGACATATAGAAATTGTGATGTGGGTTTATTCTCATTTCCAAGGGATATTTTATAGCCAACATCCAAGGAGAACTAATTCCTAAGTATGTAAATTTCTAGTGTACAAGAGAAATAAATTAATAAAGAGCAATCAAATTGCAGCACTAATGTTCTATCTATTGCTTTTGAGCAGTAGTAATGCTCTATCTGTTTGAGGTTACTGCTGAGTTGGAGGAAATATTTTTATAATATATTTTTTAGTATTTTAAAAGGACAGTGCATTATAATATTAGGAAATGTACTTGTGGTGAGGGGTTGACCTATGCTAATAATATATGTAGGGCCAACTTGTCCAATAAAACCTAGGTCCAACCATGCCATTTTTTATGACAAATGAATATTTATTGATTGGTATGGGAATTCTCTTTTGAAGGATTAATTCATCTTCTTTGGTCAGTCTTGAGTTCAAATCATGTAACAACTATTTTTGGATCAATTTATTGGAGCATGCAACAAAGGTTGGTGACCCCTAGACTATTCAACTCAGTCCACAAACTATCTTCTAGCCCTAACATACCCATGGAGAAATGGGGGGTTATTTGCATTGCCCACTTAGTTTCTACCTAGAAGGGGTCACACATTGTTGAAGTTTGGATGATATCTTCGAATTTCTACTAAGGGATTCAATCTAGCTAGATGATCTCATATATTTTCTCGTGATGGATCTAGTTTACTGTAATGTTGAGGTTGTTTGGAAGGGGGTATGGTCCCTCTAGTACACACTAATATTGATTTGGAAGCAATGTTGTTATCAATATCTCTCTTGGTTCCCCTACCTAATGGGCGCAAAATCACCTGAAGGAAAAGATTTTGTTGAGAGGAAAATATACAATAAAGATGCCATATACAAAGTCCATAAGAACATGCCCAATTGTGAGCAAATGTAAAGATTCTAAGGTTAATCAGTTTGTGCTCAAGTGGTTAGATTAAAGGAATTTTCATGCCCGAACCAAGTTCAATACCCTTGAAGGCACATTTCTGCCTTGATGTGTTCCTACGAAAAATTGACATAATATATATCCAGGACAAGCATTCCTAGGTGAAACTAACAAAATAGACAATCCTCAATAATGGAATCTAGGCCAAAGGTACAAAAATATAGGAAATTTATGTCAATGCATATACACAACCCTGTTTCATTGGAACATATAATTATATCTCAATATGAAAGCCAATATACATTTGATCCCCAACCTAAACTTAAGTGTGTCAGTATTTGAGCATCCTTGGCATAAATTCCAAGCTGACTATAACCATCCTATAGCGACCTGTGTAGCACAAACTGTTACCAGCATATGAGGAGAAAGGGTGACATCTTTTGGTAATATTTGTGGCAATTTATAGAAGTAATATATGAGAAACAAATCATCATGAATTTATGATAGCATTGGAGACAATAGCATGAATCATATTTTTTATTATTATTTACATGAGTTTCGGAAACTGGTTTCAGGTAAACGTAGAACCTCATGGACAGTCTGCGCATTTACTCGACATAGAATTTTGGTCATTTTTACATTAATGATTACCCTTTAGCCCTGTGAATAATTCGTCGCACACCAACAAAAAAATTCGGGGAAGTGTAGGGTTTGTTCGACACAAAAATAGTACAGAAAAGAACAAAAAACATTAAATACATCCTTTCCCTATGACTTAAACTCCATTAATTTCTCCTTAGACTGCAAAATACTACACACAAACAAAACAAGGTCGAAAATATCCCTTTCCCTCTCAAATACAAGCTTCTCATTTTCATCTGAACTTTCATTGAAGGGAATAAGGTCTTGAGTTTTCTCCATTTGGGACACAAAATCCAAACATTGAGGGTTTCGAGCTACCTATGAAGTGAGCTTCTTGGGTGATGTTCCAGTTGACGAAAAAAATGAAGTGTTTCCCGCGGGTTTTTTTCCTCCAGACAATAAGCGACAAAAACATTTCTTAAAACTTTGAACAAACCTTTTATAGAACATATGCTTAGGTTGTTTCGGAACTTGCGATGAGCGGTTTAAATTTAACCGCTTTTCAAACGGACTCCACCAATGCTTTCCACGTGGTAAGTGGTTCAATTTCTGCTCCACCTTTTCCAAGATTAAGGACCTTGTACTTTCTAGCGCGGGAACCCATTTCCACCGTCGATTTTCTTCTGGGTGGGTGTGCATCATAATTCCGCCACTTTGCTACACGTTTGCAACTTTTGGTGTGAGTTGTCCAAATATTTAGCGCCTTTTCAACCTCCGCCCTTGGAGTGAGAGACCTTAAGTAGAAATCTTTTAATAGTGACAATATTTGCATTGTTCCTCTCTATAGACATTAATAAGCAATTTTATATTAATGTTAAATAACCCAAGAATCCATATAGAATAAATTTAAAAAACATAAAGACAAAAATGCTAACAAGATGAAGAAATCACTTGTTTGATCAATTATACAAATTCTAGACATTGTTTTTAGATGGGTTTGTAGAAGATCTAGTGTAACATGGGAATAAGTCGATGAATAAGAGGGAGAGATGACCATAAGAGATAACAGAAGTCTAAACAACAAGATCAATATTCCAAGATGGCATTGAGATGAAACATTAAATTAGGAAAAGAAGGAGAGATCACATGTCCTAGCAATAACATCTAAGGTTGGTGTTGTTTTTTTACACAACCCATTTCATATTAGTTGCATAATTCTATTGTTCATGTAGTGTCCCTTTTTAATAAATTTGTTAAAATTGGAAAATTGCAATTTTTTCCCAATTCAACCCTTAGACTATTAATGTCTCGAATGCTTCCAAATGGCTTCAAATGATTCTGATTTGTGTTTGAAGGTTTTTGAAAGGTATCGGGACATAAAACGCGATAAAATTTGCATCGTTTCTCTCTACAGCTTTTAATAAGCAATGTCTAACTGAGATAAACCAAGAACCCATATAGAGGAAATTTTAGAAACATACAAAATACCTAACAATTTGAAAAAATAGTTAAAAAATATTCATAACCATTGAGGTGCAATATGACACATTTACGCAGCTATTATAGGCTTCGAAACCTCCAAAAGACTTCAGCCACTTGCGTTTACAATTAGAGAATGAAAGACAAAATTACTAGGAAAATATATGTTGAAGCCCCCAAGGGTAGATGGCTCCAAAAGACTCTTTAAATGATTTCGAATTGGGTTTGAAGGTGTTACAACGTAATCTTCCACCTTGTGAGCATCAACACTCTTTGGCCTATAGGATCCATTTCACTGACTTAGATTCACTTTATATCCTTCAGACACTATTTTTCCCTATTTTTTCCCTTGTACGCTAGCTGCATCTCTATAGTTAGCGTACCCGCGAGTTGCATCACTATAGCTCGCGGGTAGCATGTAAAATGGTAAAAATCACTAGTTTATTACTTTTTACTCCCAAAAAGTGGTTATTGGGTGACCTTTGACCCTCCATCTACCCAACAAATGCCTCGATGTGTCCTTTCACTTACCTTTGGGAGGACTATATTTTGAGCACATATGGCTTATGGATGGGAGGAGAAAGAAGAGCAAGAGAACTATAGTGGATTTTTTCCCTATCTTGAGTCTACACTCATTGATCCTTGTAGTTGTGAACCCCTTATGTTCACCTTCCAAACTCCTACCATAGTTTGAGTTTGCCATTCATGGAGGATTGAAGTGGTGGAGGCACAAGTGGATTGATCTAGATCTTGGTTCAGATTGGTTGCCGGAAAGAGGTCGTATCACATTGTACTTCTTCTTGTTTATTAATAGAAATACTCATATTCTCATCCATTAATGTTGTGAATGTTGTTTATTCTACATTGGGTTGTATTTACTTATAATATCATGGAACATTGCTATTGATGATGTTAATGTTGTTTATATATTATATGTACTTGTTGTATATTGGCTGCCAAGACTAATTTGCATATTCAAGTGCATGGATTGAAAGCTCCAATGGGGATCTACATCAAATGTTTGGATCGAGGTTGGTCACATTCTCCATTATCTTAGCATTGTCATTTATAATAGCATAGTTATGAGAATTGAGTTAACTTCTGGTAGTCAGCTGTCTATAGTGGTCTACGCCAAGCCTTAGTGAGTTTTCTCCAATACAAAAATGGCGACTCCACTGGGGAAAACATCCATGTTTGGGGATTTTTGAGAATTAGTCCTTAATTAGAGTTGTTGTCTGTCAAAGCTCTGTGTCACTGATTGGCCATTGAGATACACTATATAAAACTTTCTTTTTTTGAGCCATTGGACTCTTTATTTTCCCATTTTCCTTTCCTCACTCACGAGCTAGCTTAGCTTTGCCCGCGTACACCCACCTATGTTTACTCTACTGCTCGTGGGTACCCGCAGGTTTTCCTTCGACAGTAGCATACAACTCCGGCTTTGGTTGATTTATGACTTTTGGTTGTTGCTGGGTTGGCTTTGGATGATCCTGAGTCTTTGTTGGCCTATTTCTTGATTGTTCCATGCCTTGGTTGTGACCATAACTCTTCTTTTCTCTTGGTTGAGCCTTATTGGTTTTTTACCCATCTTTGGATTTAGCCTTGTTGGTTTTTTTCCTTTTGAGCTCATTCTTGTGGCTGGGTCTTACTGTTTGGGATCTACTGGGTTGTCTTAGTGATCTTCTCGGCACCTTAGTGACTAAATAGTAGGATTTTGCTTGCCTTTTTCATTTCCTTATATTGAAAATTACAAAAAAATACATATAGTTTTGCATTTTCCTTTTGCTTATCAGAGAAAATACAAAAAAAAAATTTACTTTCATGTACTGCATCTTGCATTGAGTGCTTGCTGCCTTCATTTAGGTTTTGCTTGTGCATTGAAAATATAAAAGGATTTCATTTTTATTTCGAAATCGTTGGGTTGATTTTGCATGTTAGTGACATTGTTTTATTGGATAGATGAGTCTAGGATTGGACGATTTTGCATACCATTGAGTCATATACATCACTAGTTTCATGACTATATCCTTTGAGTAACCACAGCCATTAAAATTAACGCTTAAACTAAAAATTGATTAGACCGATTTTATTTATAGGGTACACCAACTAGCAGAGGTTTAGAGTCTTGGAATAGATCATTATGAGTTAACAATTCAAGACTACTAGATGAGACATTAGGTATCTGACCAGGGAGTGGAGGAATCCATGGTATATATCGATGTTCTCAGGAAGCTATGCTCAAACCAAAGTTAAGCATGAGGTCACTGGAGGTTGGTTGAGGAGATATCCCTCTAATACCGGCTGAACGTGGGAGATATTTCCAGGATTTGTTCGTATCTGGGGACTCTTGGGGGATTTGACCCTCATTGAGTTTTGGGCTCAGCTACCCTTCCCATACGATGGATCCCACCTGCAACTGTCCCCCTGAGCATTGGTTATATTGTGGTGACCATAGTTTCCTTACCTAGGTATCACATAGGGTACTTGCAGTGGTTATGCTTTTTGTGTCCAGAGTCAGATAGGAATTGGATAGCACAGTTGTTTGTTGCCGAGGGTTACGTCCCTTTGCACGCAGTGAAGCCTAGGTGTCTCTATAACTCATTCTGTTACCTTCAGCTATAGTTTGGGAGTCTCAAGCCTCTCCTAGGCGAGACATACCGGCTCTAGTGTCGGGAGCTCATTTAGCCACTGTGTTTGTCTGCTCTTGGCTATAGTTTCTCTAGGTCTGTGCTTTTGATTTACTATTTTTGATAGATAGTTGGCCTTTAGGGGACGTTTTGATTTTATATTCTCTCTGGATATATCGTGGCGTGGATTCCTACTCTCCGCCAATCCTGTCGGTTGGCTGGTTTGAAGCCTGCTGAACTTTCACACCGCATTGCTAGAGGACATCCCCGAGCTCCCTTCGAGTCTTCGGATTCTTACAAGACATACGTCTAAGACATCATGACCACTGCACAATATGACATGGGAGAAATCCCTATGAGTCCATCGGGTAGAGCTGAACACACTTTTGACACCCCTACACCTCGTGAGGCGTGGGGAGGTGATCCACCCAAGACCCAACCAAGTTTTTTTGGTCCAGACCCACCCGAGGACAACTCGTTCGATCCTTTGTTTCCACATAATTATTTATATGGGATGCCAAATGTCCATGATGATGTAGGCCCTATAGTCAAACCCACTGCATTCTCATATGGTATGTTAGATTACACCACAGTTGATCCTTCCACTACTTTTGGTAACCACGCTGGCGCCATTCATGGTGTTAGCAACACTGCATCCACTGGGGGCAATACCCTCACCGGGGGCACCACGTTGTCCACTCACACACGTAGTATGGAGACCGGTCACATTCCTCCTAATAATGCTAATGTTGGAAGATGACCTTCTCCTAGGGCTACCCAGCCTAATAGGAACACTGTTCAAAACACGACTCACCATCCACCACCTAACACACATATCGCTACTCGTCAACCCAGGATCACTTTCGCAAATCTTAATGCTCCTTCTAACCATGGGGGTGGACATATACCGAACACTTTTACATCCACCACCGCTACTAGTAATACTAATGTAGGAGGTGGGAATATATCTTATCTACATGGTCATAATGCCACCATTCCTACTACTAGTACCACCAACATTGGGGTTGGGGATAATTCTCATGCTTTGGGTCACCACACGACTGCTCATGCTAATCCTACTGCTAGGGGTAGGAACATACCTCACCATTATGGTCATTACAACTCGGTTCCCACTACGAATAGTACGTATATGCCCCATACGTATGGTGGAAACCCTTACTACAACACAGTCGGTGCTGGCCAGCTGTTCAACCCACCTCAATACGATGCCCAAACACTTATATACCTACTTACTCTCATACGGGTTAGGTCGGAGGAGGTTATCAACCATATGGCCATGGCCAAGCTTATGGTCTGTCAGGTCCTCATTATCAGCAGTTTAATGCTCATGGTCAAGATTTTGGTCCACCTTATAATTCGGTTCCGTTCAACCAACCTTTTATGGGAGCTTATAATCAAGCTTTCCATCTGCAGCTCCCATTCCTTGCACGCTTGAATCTTCGGGATCTTTCGAACCTCACAAATGATCCGGTGTGTCACGAACCTAATTGGCCCCCGGTCCCTACCAATCTCCCTTCGGACATTCCTAAGTTTGAGGGGAAAGGTGGTGAAGATGCGGGTGATCATGTCACAACATTTCACCTTTGGTGCTCCTCCAACTCGTTAAATCACGATTCCATTAGATTACGACTATTTAAACGCACCCTCACAGGGGAAACTGTGAAGTGGTATGTGGAGTTGCTTGGGAACACCTATAGGGGATTCAACGAGATTGCTTTGGTTTTCTTGGACCATTTCCAGTTGCTGGTTCTTTATGATATTGGTATTGAACTGTTGTCTACCTTCCATCAGAATAAGGCCACAGATATTTCTAACCACGTTCAAGAATGGCGCCGACGAAAGATATTAGTGAAAGCCAACATTCCTCTAGAGTTTCTATTGGAATGGTTCCTCAAGTCTCTACTCCCATACATTGCTAAGGATGTTTCAATGTTTGGCATTATGACTGAGGAACAATTGAAAGTCTAGTAGTTAGACCTACTATACTCTCAGTCTAGCATTTTATATGACATTATTCCTAATGCACCGAGAACACGACATGAGCTCACGTCAGTTCCTAGACCACATGCCGATGGCATCGTGGGATCCTCAAGCACTCTCCCTATAGACTTGGTAGCTAATCAAATGCAAAATTTGTTGCTAAACCAATCTACTCCTGGACAAGTTCACACCTTGTCCACTTCCACCCCATCGTCTGATGTACATAATGTGCAATCAATGAGACTGTCAAGTAACCAGCAACCTGGTGGTAATAAAAAGGGGAGAAACAACCATAGGGGTGGAAGCAATGGGAATAAAAATAATAGAAATCGCAACACCCCTCGTAAAGAGAATGCCAACCCTCCTCGGGAAGGCGGAAATGCTGGCGATGATCATAAACCTAGGCGTAAGGTGAAGTTCCCTTGCAAGCTCTGTGGGGAAGATCATCTTACTCACTTATGTCCTCGAATTGAAGAAGCATCGAAGCATTTGGCACAGAGTCCAGCTGTGTTAAAGGATCCCCTTTCTCATCATCAAAACATGGCTTTGCATGCTCCCACCACTAGTTACGGACCTACTGAAACGGAAACATCTTCATCCAATACTAGTGGTTATGGATGTGTGAATATGGTTCAATCGGAGGTTAGTGTTGCTACTCGTCAACGCGATTATGGTGCACCACAACTTAATATGGGGAGTGAGCCTCCCCCTCCTCCTGAAAATTCCTTGCATATCAAGAAGCCCTCTAATATGCCACAAATACCGAAAGGTGTTCTCAAGCACTCTATGCATAATCCTAATGCTCGAGCCACCCAGAACTACTCCATTGTAGAATATTTGGGCCAAACTCGGCGTGCCATGTCGGCTCTTGAAGTTTTGTAGGCTTGTCCTTCTCAGAAGCATTCCCTTTTGAGTGCATTAGGAGTTTAGGATGGGGGAAATCCCACTGTTATCAAGTTCGATACTACTAATGTTCAACCTCTCTTACCTTACCACGTGGATTTTCAAATCTAGGTGGTGTGCCTTCAGAGTTTTGTCAAACATACAATGGTTGATGAAGGTGCTTCCGCATCAGTAATGTCGTTAACTTGTTGGAAATCTCTTGGCTCTCCTCCTCTACTCGCGTCTAGAACCACGCTCACTGCATTCGACAGTCGGTCATTTCAGCCACATGGAATTATCCCTTCCCTTATTGTCTGCTTGGGAGGTAAGTATGTGCCTATTGAATTTGAGGTGGTTGATGCGCCCATCGACTACAACCTATTACTGGGTCAGAATTGGATGTACGCTATGAAGGTTGTCGTGTCTACTGTATTTAGAGTTATCTGCTTTCCCCATGAAGGCAAGATTGTGACCATCGATCAGTTGTATTTTGTTAACACTCCTTCCAAAGAATCCACGGGATCCATAGTCCCACAAGTTACTGATTCTCAGCTGGCAACTGGGAACATAGGTGTTGGTATGTATCCTTCACTGATGGGAACTTATAGTTTTTTTGCACCTGTGAACTTCATCGGAACCATTTCCGACGATGCGTCTCCTCCTTTGCACAGTATGCCATTCTGGACTTCCTATTGTACTGATCCATGGACTTTACCATCCACGATTTCTACGTCTAGAGACATTATTCACGTCAGGATGTCTGTGCCATTGTCTGTAGCTGAGCTTTCTTACGAGCATATTCAACAAGCCACTGTAGAACCAGATCTCTCTTCTTCTCAGACAGTCGAAGAAGATCCCATTACGTTTCCAGTTTGGGCAACCAACTCATCTTGTTCACACGACTGCTTGATGATACTTTTCCATCTGATGAAGCTATTATGGAGGCCATGTGTGGTAGTGAGAGGCCTTGGGAGGATATGCATCATCGCTCTTATTTCCTTCCCAACCTCGAGCTCGCTGAGGAAGAAGAGTTTAGGATGACTCTAACGAGATGGTTGGTCACCCTGTGGCTTTTTTGGAGTCGCATGATGTTTTTGCGGAGAGGAATATGGCCAATATTTCCCCAAAAATGTCGATCAACATCTCTCGTACTCCCGGAAAGGTGGAGAATGTCTACATTGGTAACGATTGCACTCCTAAGGAGATTGCTATTTATAGAAATCCGGGAAGCTTTCTCCTGGTCATATGAGGAGATGCCAGGAATAGACCCCCGTATTGTTGAACATGAAATTAGAACGTATCCTAACGCTAAAGCGGTTCGACAATGCTTACATGCTGTGAATCCTAGGAACGCAGCTACTATCAAGGCAGAGGTGGAGAAATTGCTCAAAGATGGTTTCTACCCCATTCCCCTTATCGAATGGGTGTCAAACCCCGTTCCTATGGATAAGAAGCAGGGAACAATCCGCGTATGCACCGATTTTACAGATTTGAACTGTGCATGTCTAAAAGACAACTTCCCCATGCCGTTCATTGATCAGATCTTGCATGCTTGTGCGGGAAGTGATATTTTTCCGTTCATGGATGGCTTCTCAGGGTATAACCAGATTCAAATCAAACCCAAGGACCAACATAATACAACATTCAATTATTCGTGGGGAACGTTTGCATATCAAAAAATGCCCTTTGGAATTAAAAATGCTGAAGTTACATTTCAGCGAGCCATGACCTACACCTTTCATGATCTTAAGAAGATTATGGAGGTTTTCTTGGATGATCTTGCTGGCCATTCTCGCAAGAGAGCGGACCACCCCAAGAACCTCCGTATGATTCTTGAACAATGTATATACTACAAAATTCGATTGAATCCCAATAAATGCATCTTCGCTATAAGGACTAGTCACCTTCTAGGCTATATAGTTTCAAAAGAGGGTATTAGAGTCGATCCTCTAAACGTTGAGGCAATACTTCGGTTGCCTCCTCCGCGCAACTTGTTACAACTTCAGAGCCTCCAAGGAGAGCTACTTTTCTGCGTTGATTTGTAGTCAATTATGCTAATCTTACCAAAGGTTTTGCACACTTGTTGAAGAAAGACACACCTTTTATCTGGGATGAGCGAGCCCAGTAGTCTTTCAACGCCCTTAAGAAAGATTTGGTATCGACCCCTGTGCTTACTCCACCAGACTTCACACGATATTTTATCCTTTATGTGGCCGTGTCTCAAGAGACGATTGGCATGGTCTTGGTTCAGATTGATGACACGCTCATCGAGCATGTTATCTATTACCTCAATCAAAATCTAGTAGACGTTGAACTAAGATATACTCACGTGGAAAAGTTGGCGCTTGCAATTGTCCATGCAGTCCAATGGTTACGACATTACATTTTTCTTAGAACAACCATAGTTGTAGCTCACATCAATCCATTTCAGTTCGTGCTATCACGATGCCTTATAGGGGGGAAAGTATAATAAATGGATTGTGATCCTTCAGGAGTTCAATCTCGATTTTGCTTCGACGAAATCGGTGAAATCGTTGGTGTTTGCTAAGTTTATGTTGGACCTCCCGAGACTTGATGAGGATGTCATTCATGAAGATTCGTTTGTGGATGAGCACTTATTTCTTATCTCGTCTGAAGACCCTTGGTATGGGGATGTCATTGTATATCTCCAAACTTTGAAGTTTCCTCCTCATTATTCATGAGACGAGCGATGGCATGTGAAACATCACGCTAAAGACTATACCATTGTCGGTGACACTTTGTATCTCCGAGGAAAGGATTCTATTCTCCGTCGTTGCTTAACACAAGAAGAACTAGAGTGGGTGCTTAATGATTTCCATGCAGGGGCGTGTGGCGGTCAATTATTTGGGCTTGGTCCAGCCCAGCATATTATGCGAGCTGGTTACTTTTTTCCTTCAATCTTTAAAGATTGTGTTAATGTTGTGAAGAGATGCCACCCTTGCTAGGTGTTCTCTCGAAATATACACTCGCATCCAGTGCCCCTTCATCTGGTAGTCACCATCGGTCCTTTCACTAAGTGGGGGATGGACTTCATGGATTGCAAACCAGCTTCAGCTGGGGGGCATCACCATATCATAGTGGCAGTGGATTATTTTTCCAAATGGGATGAGGCCATGCCTACCGTAAAAGCCGACAGTGCTATTGCAGCCCATTTCGTGTTCAATCAAATTATCACTTGTTTCGGTATTCTGAAAGAGATTGTCGCTGACCATGGCAGTCAGTTTCAAAACAAGATGATGGAGGATTTGTCTCTCAAGCTTGGGTTTCGTCAAGAACACTCGTCTTCCTACTATCCCCAAGCGAATGGTCAAGTTGAAGTAGTTAATAATTGTTTAAGACCATTCTCCAGCGTACCATCCAACAAAGGAAGAGAAATTAGCACATCATGTTATATCCTGCTTTGTGGGCATATCGAACAACAGCCAAGAATGCCACCATATTTTCACCATTCCAGCTAGTTCACAGTGTGGAGTCACTTTTACTGATTGAATGTGAAATCCCTTTGCTTAAACTGGCCATAGAGCTCCTCCCTAATATTATAGGTATTGAGCATGTTTAATCCACCTTGAGCAACTTGACGAGCAACGTTGAGATGCTGCTGTGGCCATAGATGCCAACAAATGTCTTGTCAAGGTTCAGTATGATAGGTCTATCCATCCCCGGAAGTATGTTGAAGGTGACTTGGTCCTCTTATATGACCAAGCTAAAGAACCCCTAGGGGCAGGCAAGTTCAACCCCATGTTGCACAATCCTTACATCATGCGGTGTGTCCTGGAAAAAGGAGCCTATGAATGAGAAGACTATGAGGGGACTATCTTGAAGGAGCCTAGAAATGGGCTCTATCTAAAGCAGTATTACACTTGAACCTCTGGTTCAGGCTGATACTTTTGTATACTATTGTATAGTTGTTTCTGTACATAGTTTAGCTTGCTTTTTGGTTTTCAGGTCTGCTGATTAGCTTCCTTTTGATTGACATATGTCAGTGGGATCTCCTACATTCTTAGGTTTTGCGGATGGTGTTAGCCGGCATATGTAGTAGCTTGCTTCTGCTGCCTAAGTTATTTTCTCACCTAACCACCTAGTTGTGTCCTTAGGAGGTGCTTGTCTTGGTTCTACATCTAACAATGTGGCTGAGTATGGTGCCATCATTGAGCTACCTCGGGAAGCTATTTCACATGGCGTCCAGTCTTTAGAGGTCCTCCTGGATTCACAACTAGTTGTGTCTTAGTTGAATGGGCAGTACCGTGTACGATACCCTACACTACTATGGAAATTCCTAAGGGTAAGACTCTTGGAAAGACATCTTGTTTCAATCACATACATTCATGTTCCGAGAAGTCTTAATCATATATTTGATGCATACGCTAACTATGTATTAGATTGGCATTTATCACATTCATAATGAAGCACACAAATAAAAGAAGACACTCATACATTTGTACATACACACATATCATAGAACCAGAGAACCATAGTTTATATATAAATATGTCCAAAAATGGTAGTATCATACAAAACTGGAGCCCGTAGCCCTCAAAAATATACATATTGATACAAAAATGAGAACTTGGGATATCTACTCCCTACGACAAGGCCTAGCTGCTTCCCCGATAAGATGTGTCTCATAGAAATAATGAACTGCATTGGCTACCGGCTACAGTAACCACACCCAGTCACCCAGCACCCCCTCTACTTGGCACTACATGGCCTCAGGTAGTCGTGCCACCTCTATCTGTGGAACCCTGGCAACCATCCGTGATAGGTTGCGCCACAAGTTCTTTAGAGTGCGCCCTGCTGCAGCATCACCTGCCTCATCATCCTTGCCCCGGCGACCATGTCTCGGGAATCCATTGGGTCTCACTGGGCCCTTGTCTGCGAGCAAACAGTCAACCATTATCATTTGATACTACCACCAAAAATATTTTTTCATTCACATCTATAATAAAAAATCCATAAAAATTTTATAACAAAAATTTAAAAAGAGTACTCACTAACATCTCCGAACGCTGCGTCTAGTGGGAGTGGCATCTCCCGATCCTGGCAGAAGTCTATCCTTGCATAGGGATAGTCCTCTATGGAATGACCTGTCGGTCCCACCAGTGGAAGAACTCCTGAGTATATGGTGATGCCAGATGGCCACCACCTTGTCGTGTCAATATCTCAACCCACCGGGTTAGGGCTGGATCGCAGAGACTATGAGGAGGGACATCCACCCTCGAACTAAGCCTCGGAACTCTCTCAAAGAAGAAGTTGCACAAGATACTGCCGTACCCAAAAATTTTGGCCTTCCCTTCTTTGCATTCTATCAGTTGGATCTTCATAGATCCCAGTAGTGTGGTAAACCAATCAAATACTATAGGTTGCATGCATTGTGATGCATAGAACATCACTGGCCTGGATGCCTAGTGCAGTGCTTTTGAACCTATTATTTGCACTAAGGTAGCCACAATGATCTTCGTGCTCAAATCTACTATGCCAATGATGGGCACCTGACTTCCCACCGCTCGTGTGTTTGCAGGACAATACCACGCTATGTAATCAAGGACAGTGATCCCATCACCCACAGTACGAGACTGAAGATTGGCCACCTCACCTCGACGGGACAAACCGGTAATGAAGTAGATGTCTTCCACTTCTAGTGTGAGGATTTTCCCATTGAGATTGAAGTTTTGTGCATCAACATCCCAATAATCTATCAAGCGGTGGAGTAGTAGGTTTTGGGCCCTCAAACCCCCTATACTCTAGAATTTGTACAACCCACATGCTTGCAATGCTTTTTGTGCTTGCACATCATTGTGTACGCCCTCATCTACTTGGTCATGCTCCCTCTCCCTCCACTCTAGAACCATCCTGGAGTGAGAAAAAACAAGGATTTTGGTCAATTTTATTTGCAAAATCAACTTCATGGCCATACCCACGGGCTAATTTGTATACAGGGGTGGGTACCTGTGGTCAACCTGTGCATTGACTGCGCGTATCATTCCCTACCCATGACCTGCATAGTGATAGCTCGCGGGTAGCGCCGAAGCCATTTAGAGCTTGGACAAACTAAAAATCCCACCAGTGAAAACTAAAATGAACGCAATGAAATTAAAGGTATGGATGTCCAACCTGCTATGGACGGTTCAATGAACGGACGCTTGTAGCTCCCAGAATCAGCAGTTGAACTTCAAGATGAAAACTAACCACAAAGCTCCAAATAGGTGAATAGTAAAATCGAATTGTAAATTGTAAATTTGTATTACTATTTATAATTTTCAGGACCCACTTGTCTATAGTTTTTACCGTTTGATGCCATTATGGACTAATATAATGTCATGGAGTAGAATTTTTAATCAGATTTCTTCGGCGAAAGTTGTTTTGGACCATTTCACACCTACGGCAGGTATGTTTCACACCCGACATATAGGTTAGATGCCATTTCCACATGCAGTATGCATTTGACCTTTTGACCATTTTCACAAACCCTAGGTGTGACCCTGCTTCGTAACCGACACGAAACCTCCACACTGCTATAGAAGTGTCGTTATGTGGCAATAGGGATTTTTCCGAACATGGGCACCCTAGTTAGATCCCCGTTGTGCATTCTGGTGCCCATGCCGTTGTTTGTCCTTAGGATTGGGAGTCCTTTGTAGTTACGCCATGACGTTGCGATAAAGACTCATACTCTACTTTGTATTATGCTATCCATCTCCCTTAAGGACTCCCCTCATTTATATCATATTGTGATTGCATTGCATCGTCCTGCTTGCCGCTTGAGCCTTGTGCCGGCTCCCACTTACTCAATTATTAGCTTGGTGCCTGAGCACTTTTCCCTATCGAGCCTTGCAAAGCTTCCATTTGTTCTTCACAATTTGATGACCTTTTCGACCTTGAGGGAACAACCCCCGAGTGTCTACATCTTGCATATGCTTCCTTGCATTGATCATAGGTATGTTCTACTTCTTGGGACTAGTCTACTTGCTATTTGACACTCGTTCCCTCACTTGTTGTACTATAAGCAATTTTATTCTTTTTCAAGATTTCTCCAAATATGAAAAAGACCAAAAAATCAAATATTCCAAAAAGCCGAACGGGATTATGGTTACTACTTCTTGTTGGCAACTGTTGTGTCGCCTTTGAATAGATTATTCATTCCACTCCATACACTATCAGTTGGGACTATAGTTGGACCTTAGGAGATGTACTTGTTTCTTAGTTTCTCCACCGATTGGTTAAGCTTATAGTCATTATGGAGCCCTTTGTGATGCCTCCTACATCGCACAGTCTATATCGAGTCTATGCTGCCTATGTCTATCCATCTGCTCATGCTCTTATTCAACGGAAGTCCTGGAACTAGAGTCAGCCACTCCTCAGATCTCTTGACTATTGCATGTCACCCATCCTTATTGAGTCAGTCCGTTTCACCTGAGATCTTCCAAATCTTACAGCATAGCTAGTACCTCGTGCTAGTTGATGGGGGATGCATTAATTCCCTCCTTCCAGCGCGTCTCATTCCATCGACTTCAACCCATTTATTCTGGGACTTAAGGCTTAGATTTCATTTGAGTACCTTGAGGCTTGCAGTCATTAGTGGCAGGTTCTCTCGCCATTGACAGTTTTGGGAATACATCAATGTCCCCTGATCGATGGATTCATCCTAGTGTTCAACTTCAACTCATTTATTCACACTCTGATGATTGTGCTATGTGCCTTGATGCCCATTTTCATTATTGGTGGGTCATCTCACGTCTGTTAATGGTATACATCATTGACCGGTAATCAGATGATGTCACATCAGGTTTGACCCCAACTCCTTTATTCACTTGATGGGACTTGCACTGTCAAAGACTTGTGTAGAAGACCCCAGGCGATAGTGGCATTCAGTATGCTACCTAAGACTTTGACTTTACATCTGAGATATCACCTCTCATATATCAACAGTTTGTATCTCCAGTTTGTACTAGCTGTCTCCTTTTTAGTAGGAGACCATATCTTACTGTAGAGGGATCATGGCTATGATCACTTATGACATATATCCATTATGTACTGCCTATGCATGGCCATTGTATCATATTGTTGTACTATACCAACATGTATACAGGGATACTATTGTATTTTGACGAGTGAGATGCTCTTTCCACTTGTGTTTCCATCACTCCACTTCTGAGTTTATAATGTATTTCGGCCATCGTAGCATCAGTCTCTGACCTCACACATTAGGGAGCATCTCTTACAACGTAATCTTCCACCTTGTGAGCATCAGCACTCTTTGGCCTATAGGATCCATTTCACTAACTCAGATTCACTTTATATCCTTCAGACACTATTTTTCCCTATTTTTTCCCTTGTATGCTAGCTGCATCTCTATAGCTAGCATACCCACGAGTTGCATCACTATAGCCCGCGGGTAGCATGTAAAATGGTAAAAGTCACTAGTTTTTTACTTTTTACTCCCAAAAAGTGGTTATTGGGTGACCTTTGACCCTCCATCTACCCAAGAAATGCCTCCATGTGTCCTTTCACTTACCTTTGGAAGGACTATATATTGAGCACATGTGGCTTCTGGATGGGAGGAGAAAGAAGAGCAAGAGAACTCTAGTTGATTTTTTCCCTATCTTGAGTCTACACTCATTGATCCTTGTAGTTTTGAACCCCTTATGTTCACCTTCCAAACTCCTACCATAGTTTGAGTTTGCCATTCATGGAGAATTGAAGCGGTGGAGGCACAAGTGGATTGATCTAGATCTTGGTTCAAATTGGTTGCCGGCAAGAGCTCGTATCACATTGTACTTCTTCTTGTTTATTAATAGAAATACTCATATTCTCGTCCATTAATGTTGTGAATGTTGTTTATTCTACATTGGGTTGCATTTACTTATAATATCATGGACCATTACTATTGATGATGTTAATGTCGTTTATATATTATATGTACTTGTTGTATATTAGTTGTCAAGACTAATTTGTAGATTCAAGTGCACGGATTGAAAGCTCCAACGGGGATCTACATCAAACGTTTGGATCGAGGTTGGTTACATTCTCCATTATCTTAGCATTGTCATTTATAATAGCATAGTTCTGAGAATTGAGTTAATTTC
The DNA here is from genome assembly GCA_027924585.1 of Larix kaempferi. NCBI lineage: Eukaryota > Viridiplantae > Streptophyta > Pinopsida > Pinales > Pinaceae > Larix > Larix kaempferi. The sequence continues at coordinate 1,900,838 of BSBM01000914.1, read as the reverse complement.
TGGTAGTTAGCTGTCTGTAACGGTCTACCCCAAGCCATAATTAGTTTTCTCCAATACAGAAGGTATATGAAGGGTATTAATACATAAAAAGGAACCTCATATGTGATTGTAGACTAATATCATAATACTTCTACAACATCCATTTAACTTCAGGAGAAGTTGGGGAATTTTACTAGTCAAATCGAGGTTCAAAACCAACAAGGGTAGGGGACAAAGATGGCTTCCCAAATGTTGTAAGACCTTTCCAAATTTCAGAACAGATGTGAAAATCCTCATAGCAGATCTAAGAGATGATGTATACCTCACAAGAAAGTAATTGATTAAGCAAGAAAATAGAAGAAGAGTGGTCAGTGCAGTATAATGAGCAATAGAATAATAATACAGTAGAACTCGGATAGAAGCAAAAATACTTCACACAGACTAATTAATTAATCACAAATGGACAAATAAATAATACAATGCATGAGGAATTCAAATGCCTAAGGTGGCAATTCGAATTAGCCTTCATGGAGTGATCAACAGATCAATGGAGTGTCATTAGAGCACAACTAGTGTCATCGAAGCACAACTGGAAGTCTTCATCATCATCAGTGGAGTCATCAATGCTCAAGTAACTGTCAACCATCAGTCAAAATGAGTCTGGTAGGTGTAACTAAGTGTAACTGAGTGTAACTAAGTGTAACTGAGTATAAAGTGAAGACAACTGGACTGGTAGGTGAAGAAGGGCGAGTTGCTTCCTAAAATCAAGGAAGAAGGGCACATTAAGAAACTGGAGGGATAAAATTGATCAGTGAGAAGCTCTTGGGGGATGGCTAACTGAGGGCTAGGTGCTGGAATGATGACTGGAATGCATGCAAATGCATGCAAACCCTAAATGATGCATGCAAACCCTAAAAGTGCATGCATGACTGAAAATGTAGATGATCAAAATACTGGTGGGACTAGGATGGAGTATAGGAATATCCTAACACCCCCCCTTAATCCATCCTGGGCCCTGGTAACTAAGACCAAAGGTCCCCCAATACAATGAATAATAATAGTCAATAAAACGAGGAAATGGGGAAAAACTCATGGGAAAAATACCCCCCCTCAAATAGACTTTAAGGCACACACAAAAATAAATGCTCCAAACTCAAGCAGGTGTCATGCTTGGTCATATGTCTGGAGGTATCTTTTTCTTGGGAAGAAGTGGATCATGCTCAGAAAGCATGTGCTTGTACTTGCTCTTCAGATCGAATGTGATGAGAACAAATCCAATAGTATGAGGATGATCCTTGAACCTGTGATTAAAATCAGCTGAGGTAGGATCAAAAACATGAATGTGCAGATAGTCTTTTGTCTTCTCCTTCAAACCATCATGGGTGAGATTATGCCAAAAAGAACCATCAAATAATAATGATTGCTTAGAATCCAAATCAGCTCCAAGACTTGATAAATGGTTTCTTGAGATCTCCTTTGAACCAACAGGGGTGAGATCAAAACCATCATATGCATGAGAAATTATCCCAAGTAGTAATTGCTTAGAATCCAAATTAGATCCAAGACTTGAATCCACCTTGAATCATGGTTTCTTGAGATCTCCTTTGAACCATAAGAGGTGAGATCAAAACTAGTAAGTGCATGAGAAATTATCCCATGCGAATGGCAATGGTTTTTTGAGATCTCCTTTGAACCAATAGGGGTGAGATCAAAACCATGGTGTGCATGAGAAATTATCCCAAGTGAATGGCAATGGCCATATTCTTCAATAACCTTCTAAAAGCATGGAATAATGATCATATAGTAGTAAATAAGAGGTTATTGCTTGAGGAGAGTGAATGCATTACCTCCAATAGTTGATTTTACCTCCGAAATAATCATGTGATCATGATGAAAACCAATAGACTCTAGTGCAAGAGAGGATTTATGACCTTCTGCAATATCTAGAGTGTGAGCTGGCACAGAAAGAGAATAAATTTGGAGCATGAGTGTAGAATCTGCAGGTTCTTCTTCTTTGTGGACAACTACAATATGAGATGTGTTTGATACTGGTTCATGATCAATGAGATTATCAAGGAGGCGAATGCATCATTTTGCTTGTTTTCGAAAGGGTTTGGACCAATCCCTTTATTCTGTTTGCCATATCTTTCAACGAGATGGGCCCATAGCTCTTTTGGAGTTTCAATAATATCAAGGTATTGGTATATCATGTATTTAGGCATAGCAAGCATCATTGATCCAAAGGCTCCGTCACCTTTATTTAACCAATCAATCTCCTCTTTAGAAGATTCGAACTCTCTTTCAAAACAACAGTCAAAGAGATCATGGCTCTTCAAATATGCTATCATTTTTGGTTTCCATTCATCATAGTTGAGTGGAGAAAGAGGAGGGATTTCTTTTGAAATCATTGAAGCTGAAAAAGACCTACAAAAACAATAGAGAATATCTGCAACTGCTACTGCTGCAAAAATGCAGAAACTGCTGCACTCGAAATCTTGATAATAACTTGCAAAAAACTCTCAAGAATGGAGATAAACAATACTCTCAACATGCTCTGATACCATGTGAAAATCCTCACAGCAGATCTAAGAGATGATGTATACCTCACAGGAAAGTAATTGATTAAGCAAGAAAATAGAAGAAAAGTGGTCAATGCAGCATAATGAGCAACAGAATAATAATACAATAGAACTCAGATAGAAGAAAAAATACTTCACACACACTAATTCATTAATCACAAATGGACAAATAAATAATACAATGCATGAGGAATTCAAATGCCTAAGGTGGCAATTTGAATTAGCCTTCATGGAGTGATCAAAAGATCACTGGAGTGTGATCGGAGCACAACTAGAAGTCTTCATCATCATCAGTGGAGTCATCAATGCTCAAGTAAATGTCAACCATTAGTCAAATTGAGTCTGGTAGGTGTAACTGAGTGTAAACTGAAGACAACTGGACTGGTAGGTGAAGAAGGGCGAGTTGCTTCCTAAAATCAATGAAGAAGGGTACATTAAGCAATTGGAGGGCTAAAACTGATCAGTGAGAAGCTCTCGGGGGCTGGCTAACTGAGGGCTAGGTGCTGGACTGATGATTGGAATGCATGCAAATGCATGCAAACCTTAAATGATGCATGCAAACCCTAAAAGTGCATGCATGACTGAAAATGTAAATGATCAAAATATTGGTGGGACTAGGATGGAGTATAGGAATATTGTAACACCCCCCTTAATCCATTCTAGGCCCTGGTAACTAAGACCAAAGGTAACACAATACAATGAATAACGACAGTCAATAAACCGAGGAAATGGGGAAAACCTCATGGGAAAAATACACCCCATCAAAATAGACTGTAAGGCACACACAAAAATAAATGCTCCAAACTCAAGCAGGTGTGATGCTTGGTCATATGTCTGGAGGTATCTTCTTCTTTGGAAGAAGTGGATCATGCTCAGAAAGCATGTGCTTGTACTTACTCTTCAGATCGAATGTGATGAGAACAAATCCAATAATATTAGGATGATCCTTGAACCTGTGATTCAAATCCGCTGAGGTAGGATCAAAAACATGAATGTGTAGATAGACTTTTGTCTTCTCCTTCGAACCATCATGGGTGAGATTGTGCCAAAAAGAACCATCAAATAATAATGATTGCTTGGAATCCAAATCAGCTCCAAGACTTGATAAATGGTTTCTTGAGATCTCTTTTGAACCAGCAGGGGTGAGATCAAAACCATCATATGCATGAGAAATTATCCCAAGTAGTAATTGCTTAGAATCCAAATTAGATCCAAGACTTGAATCATGGTTACTTGAGATCTCCTTTGAACCATAAGAGGTGAGATCAAAACTAGTAAGTGCATGAGAAATTATCCCAAGCGAATGGCAATGGTTTTTTGAGATCTCCTTTGAACCAGCAGGGGTGAGATAAAAACCATGGCGTGCATGAGAACTTATCCCAAGCGCATGGAAATGGCCATATTCTTCAATAACCTTCTGAAAGCATGGAATAATGATCATATAGTAGTAAATAAGAGGTGATTTCTTGAAGAGAGCGAATGCATTACCTCCAATAACTAATTTTACCTCTGAAATAATCATGTGATCATGATGAAAACCAATAGACTCTGGTGCAAGAGAGGATTTAGGACCTTCTACAATATCTAGAGTCTGAGCTGGAACAGAAAGAGAAGAAATTTGGAGCATGAGTGTAGAATTTGCAGGTTCTTCTTCTTTGTGGATTTTAGGAACCCATGTCAACCCTTTTATTTACTTTGTTAGTATATTCTTGTTGGACGCATATGCTTTGTAGGTTGTCCCGTAGTAATTGTTGATCCATAGTTTGTACTGGCCCATGGTTTGTATTGACACATGGTGTTGGCGCCTAGACTTAGTATATAAGTTTGTGTTGAGACCAATGAAGGTACTGTGAAGTTATTTGTATTGAGCTTGCTCAAAGGAGGTTGCCCCCTCGAACTGGCCTGCGATCAATATACAAGTGATTTTGAGTTCTGTTATTTCTGCTATAACATGTGTTTTCGTTAATTAATTATTACAAGTTCTTCACATCTGGTATCAGAGCACTTTCTTGGGCTCGCTGGGTGAAATTTTGGCCAAATGTTTTTTTTGCATCTGTTGTAGCTTCAGATCTGGGAATAATCCCTATCCACTTAACTGTGGGAAGTACTTGGGTATAAGCCCTAAAACTCATTGTGAGGAGTACCACAGGAACCCCAAAGTAGCTGGCCATTGAGAGGACCTGCCAGCGAAAAGGGCAATGACCCCTACTTGATTGACTAGTTTCCACCCGTGAGGTAAACCAAGAGCTGTCGTTTGTGGCAAAGCAGTTATCAGTTTTACCTGAGCTATGGAGTGAGGGGTATTGCCCCAATACACAAGCCGTTAGACAACATTGGTGGCCGAGTGAAACCCCTAAACTATTAGGAACCCGCACATACCTGGGGTCCATATTTATTTTCAGCTGACCTATTCCCGATCACTGCCGCATCATTTCAGATCCATTCTGAAAGTCATTCCAGATCTAGCCATTTTAGATCTATTTCAGATCTAGCTATTTTTGATCTAGTCGGCGCCGCTTTAGATCCCTCTGTTTCCGATCACACTACCACGCCGTTGCAGATCCATCTGTTTCAGATCCCTTCCATGTCATTGCAGATCTATCTGTTTTAGATCCCTTCCACGTTGTTGCAGATCCATTCCTGAAAAAATAAAAAGAAGAAAAAAAGTATAAAATTATGTTTTTTGGCCATATTTCCCTTGTTTTCACTCAGTTTCCCTTGAAACTTCCCTGAAAACCCGGTAATCCCATTCTACATATTTCATTCATGAGGACCCTATCCCAAATTCCACTTCCCAAACCCCGAAATCTCACATTTGTCTATTTTTAGGGTTTGCCATAACTTCTTCAGATTTCACCCAATTGCCTTCAAATTTTACCACCGAGTTCCTTTCCTAATTCTGCTTCTTTGTCCCTCTGCCAAATTTTCTCATTCTTTCACCCTGCTTTTGAAATCCCCATTTTTTCCTTCCCTGTCCATTAGAAAGTGTCCAGAACCTAATCAAACCCCAATTACCCCTCTGAGTTTTTTCCAAATCCAAATTTCTCTTTACTAAATAAGCTTGTGTTTGTGTTTTTCTATCCATTCCCCCCCTCCCCACAAAAAAAAAGAAAAAACTCTTGGTTATGGTTTTCACCTGCACATGAGAAACAACCATGGAGGAAGCACTTGCAGCCATCCAAACTAAACTCCAAGATCTGGATGAAAAATTTCTTAGCCTCCATCTTCAGCATTCAGCCATGAACAATAACCGACAGCACGAATCTTCGGCAGCCAATGGGTTCTCTTCTTCCAACAATTTCTGTGGTTTGAAGCTTGAATTTTTTTGCTTTAATGGTATTGATCCAACTGGATGGATCTATCATGTAGAACAATATTTCAGTCTACATAATACTTTTGATGTCCAAAAAGTTCCACTTGCATCCTTTCATTTGGAACAGGAAGCCCTTCAATGGTACTGTTGATACATCAAGGCTCATGACAAGCCAAAATGGACATATTTTTGCCAACTCCTTTTGCAACGATTTGGTCCTAGTGCTTTTGATGACTTCACCGTAGCACTCACTAAACTTCCTCAAAGTGGCACTGTGAGAGAGTATCAAATAGAATTTGAGAAACTAGCCAATCACACAGAAGGATTGTCTAATGAATTCTACAGGAGTTGTTTTATCAGTGGTCTTAAGGATGAAATCCGGTCAGAGGTTAAAATATTCTGTCCCAACACAATGATGGAAGTCCTAGGGTTGGCTAAGTTGGCAGAAGACAAGATTTCAGCCCAACAATACTCCAAACCCACTTTTGTTCCCTTTCGAAATATGGGTTCTCAATGACCTCCGATCCCGCCAACTCCTCGACCAACTCCTATCAAGCATTTGTATGAAACATAGATGCAAGCACGCAGATAAAAAGGGCTTTGTTATATTTGTGATGAGAAATTCACTTGGGGACATAGTTGTGTTCAACAAAATCTCTATCTCTTGAATATGGATTCTCCCGCTGCATCTACAATTGGTCAAGAAACTCAAGATACAATGGATGATCAGGTCAAAATTCAGGAGCCGCCTATTGACCCCCCATCTCAGGATGAACAACCAAATATATCTCTCCATGCTTTATCCAACGTCACCACCCCCCAAACAATGCAGGTCAGGGGTTACTTCAAGAAGCTTCCTCTTACAATACTCATTGATTCTGGTAGCACTCATAACTTCATTGACCCTCAAATTTCCAAACATGCTGATTCTTTTGTCCATCCTTGCTCCAATTTTGAAGTGATGGTTGCCAATGGGGGCACCTTACCTTGCAAGGGGAAGTGTCACAATGTGTGTATCTCTCTAGAATATTATAACCTACGCTCTGACATGCTTTCCTTGTCCCTAGGCGGATGTGATGTGGTTTTGGGCGTTCAATGGTTACGCACACTTGGCCCCATCTTATGGGATTTTGCTGAACTTTGGATGCAGTTTTCAGTTAATGGGAAACAACACAAATTTAAGGGCTTACAAGAAGGGTCTCTTCACATCATCAATTCACATCGCCTGGAAAAGATCTTTAAGAAGAATCCACATGGTGTCATTGCTCAACTCCATTCCATTCAAATCCACCCATCAACGGTCTCCCCTACTTCCTTGGATAGATATGTAGGTGTCCTTGCTGAACTAGTGGACTTGTCGCATTCAGGATACCTTTCCAGTATGAATTTAGCCGCATCTACATCTCAGTAGGAAATGATGGCTATTTTGCATGCAGTACCAAAGTGGTAGCCATACCTATTAGGGAATTATTTCTGCATCAAGACTGATCTCTAGAGTCTAGAAAATTTCCTGGAACAATGGGTCTCCTCCCCAGCACACCTGAAATGGGTTATCCAACTCATGGGTTATGCCTATGCGATCACTTACAAGAAGGGTAAGGACAATATGGTGACAGATGTTCCTTCTCCCACATTTTATGACCCAGTTTCTCTTACAGTTATTTCTCTGCTTGTTCCAAATTGGTTGTAATCTGTTCAACAGGGCTATCTCTTCTATGAAATCCATGCTTCTTCATCAGTGGGGCACTCTAGGTTCCTCCAAATGTATGATCGGGAACAATGTAACTTCTTTTGGCAGGGACTGAAAATGACAATTAAACAGATGGTGGTTGACTGTGATACTTTCCAGGTCAACAAGGGTGAAACGACACTCCTTTTGGGATTGCTCGAACCCTTTCCCATCCCTACACAGATGTGGACAACTATTTCTATGGATTTCCTAGAAGCGCTCCAGTGGTACAATACCACATCTAAAAAGACACCATATGAAGCAGTTTATGGACACGCACCGCCAGTTCTTCTTCCATACACGCTCAGCAGCTCCCCAGTTCAGGTAATTGACTCGGTTCTTCGAAACCATGATCCGATTGTTCTCATTCTGCAGAACAATCTCCACATGGCAATAATTCGACTGAAACAACAAGCCCATCAGCACCATTCTAAGCGCACTTTTCACACAGCTGATATGGTCCTTCTTCATCTATAGGCTTCCAAGCAATTCTCATTGAAACTCAAAAGGCGCCAGTGGGTCAGAATACAACTTGAGGATGCTATAGGGGAACCACTCCTTCAGATTCTACATCAATTTCCACATCTAAAGTTTTGAGGACAAAGATTTTTCTAAGGAAGAGGGGATGTTAGGAACCCATGTCAACCCTTCTATTTACATTGTTAGTATATTGTTGTTGGACACATATGCTTTGTAAGTCATCCCGTAGTATTTGTTGATCCATAGTTTGTATTATTGTTGTTGGACGCATATGCTTTGTAAGTTGTCCTGTAGTAATTGTTGATCCATATTTTGTATTGGCCCATGGTTTGTATTGAAACATGGTATTGGCACCTAGACTTAGTTTATAAGTTTGTGTTGAGACCAATGAAGGTACTGTGAAGTTATTTGTATTGAGCTTGCTCAAAGGAGGTTTCCCCCTCGAAGTGGCCTACGATCAATATAAAAGTGATTCTGAGTTCTGTTATTTTTGCTATATCGTGTGTTTTCATTAATTAATTAGTGCAGGTTCTTCACAATGGACAACTTCAATATGAGATGTGTTTGATACTAATTCGTGATCAATGAGATCATCAAGGAGGGAGAATGCATCACTTTGCTTGTTCTCGAAAGGGTTTGGACTAATCCCTTTATTTTGTCTGCCATATCTTTCATCCAGATGGGCCCATAGCTCTTTTGGAGTTTCAACAACATCAAGGTATTGGTATATCACGTATTCATACATAGCAAGCATCATTGATCCAAAGGCTTTATTCAACCAATCAATCTCCTCTTCAGAAGATTCAAACTCTCTTTCAAAACAACAGTCAAAGAGATCATGGCTCTTCAAATATGCTATCATTTTTGGTTTCCATTCATCATAGATGAGTGGAGAAAGAGGAGATATTTCTTCTAAATTCATTGAAGCTGTAGAAGACCTACAAAAACAATAGAGAATATTTGCAACTGCTACTGCTGCAAATTTGCAGAAACTGCTGCAACTGCTGCACTCGAAATCTTGATAATAACCTGCAAAAAACTCTCAAGAATGGAGATAAACAATACTCTCAACATGCTCTGATACCATGTGAAAATCCTCACAGCAGATCTAAGAGATGATTTATACCTCACAAGAAAGTAATTGATTAAGAAAGAAAATAGAAGAAGAGTGGTCAATGCAGTATAATGAGCAACAAAATAATAATACAGTAGAACTCAGATAGAAGCAAAAATACTTCACACACACTAATTCATTAATCACAAATGGACAAATAAATAACACAATGCATGAGGAATTCGAATGCCTAAGGTGGCAATTCGAATTATCCTTCATGGAGTGATCAAAAGATCACTGGAGTGTCATCGGAGCACAACTGGAAGTCTTCATCATCATCAGTGGAGTCATCAATGCTCAAGTAACTTTCAACCATCAGTCAAACTGAGTCTGGTAGGTGTAACTGAGTGTAACTGAGTATAAACTGAAGGCAACTAGACTGGTAGGTGAAGAAGGGCTAGTTTCTTCCTAAAATCAAGGAAGAAGGGTGCATTAAGCAACTGGAGGGATAAAACTCATCAGTGAGAAGCTCTCGAGGGATGGCTAACTGAGGGATAGGTGTTGGACTGATGACTGGAATGCATGCAAACCCTAAAAGTGCATGCATGACTGAAAATGTAAATGATCAAAATACTAGTGGGACTAGGATGGAGTATAGGAATATCCTAAAAACAGAGACATGGTACTGATGAAGGACTTCAATGATATCCCTAATGCATCATCAATTAGTTTCTATAGGCTTCTTCCATTACCATAAATCAGATGTTTGTATACATGTCTTCACATACTAGGGGGAAATGCTAGTAAACTTCACCACTGGTTATGAAATTCGAGATTTACATTCCAAGGACTTGTGCCATGCTAATGAAACTTCTTCATAACATTAATGACACTCCATACATCAATGAAATCAAAAATATTGACTTATACAATTCAAAATAATGTCTCTTCAAGATCGGGCAACAAGATATAGGGAAAGTGGCACCATTTATGCATTATTTTGTATTTTTACATAGTTTCACTTGGTATTTCGACTTGATATTCTTCTGAGCATTAAATACTGAGTATATATATCAAAATACAAATAAATGGATATTCTTGGACCATCTCAAAAGCTACTCTCCTTATTTGTTCTTGCGACTTTTATAAACTTCTCAAGTCCTCCATGGGTACATCTCAGGACTGATTACACTGTCTTTGAAAAAAAATGTGTACCCTACTGTCACCCCCATCATCTTTGGAGAGGCATCCATACCTATGGACATCCATCAGCTCGTGAAATATAGAACTATCAGTTAGTTAGTACTGATCTACCCTCACCCTTGGAGAGGCATCCATCCCTATGGATAGGCATCAACTTGCGAGAGCTGGAATTATCAGTCAGCCAGTACTGGTGTTCCATCTCTCCTGGAAAGGAATATATCCTTTTGGATAGGATCTCTATTAGTCTTTATTTCTAGAGAGATCCCTTTGGACCACACCAAGCTTCAAACTTCACACGAGCCAGAGGCTTAGTCAGCACATCAGCAACTTGTTCCTTTGTAGGAACATACTCGAGCTTCACAGCTCCCTTCTGCACCATATCTCGGATATAGTGGAACTTAATCTTGATGTGCTTCGATCTATCATGAAACACAGTTTTTTCTGTAAACTTGATGCAACTCTGACAGTATCTCCGTAGCATCAATCTCTACATCGATTAATCCTGTCAACATCTTGCGAAGCCACATTGCTTCACCACAAGCTGAACAAGATGCTACATATTCAACTTCCCCTGTACTGAGTGCAACACATGGTTTCTTTATACTGAGCCATGAGATCATGCCTAATCCCAAACTAAAGTAACATGATCCTGAGGTGCTCTTTTTGTTTTCGGCACTTCTAGCCCAATATTAGTCTATGTACCCATATAGTCTGAACTCACTATCTAAGGCATATCTGAGTCGATAATCCAATGTAGCATTCAGATATCTCATCACATGTTTTGCCGCAATCAGGTGAACTTTCCTGGGTTCCACCATATACTGACTCAATGTGTTTGCAACAAAGCAAATATTTGGTTTCGTATTTGTCAGGTACATCAAAGACCCAATCATCTGAAGATACATCGTGGCATCAACCGAATTTGATGAAGAATCACTCAATAGCTTCAGGTTCAATGCCATAGGTGTGGATATGGCCTTGCAGCCCATCATCCCAAACTGCTTCAGGATCTCTAGTGCATACTTCTTTGTCCAAGGAAGATTATATCCGCACTTTGCCACACCTCCATGCCTAGAAAATAGTGCATCATACTCAAGTAACTTATCTCGAACTCAGGAGCAAGATTCCTCTTCGTATCAGCAATCAACCCATCCTCACCTGTCACAACTAGGTCATCCAGATACAGTAGGAGTATCATTGGATTGCCTTCCTCAACCTTGTAGTGAAGGTTGGAATCCACTTTACTCTTGGTAAAGCCCAAACTAGTCAGGAAGCATCGATTCTGTCATACCATGCCCTGGGTGCCTGTTTCGAATTGTACAAGGCTGTTTCTTCAGTTTGCACAGATGAGTCTCCCTGTCATGTGTCTCAAACCCAAGTGGTTTCTCCAGATATACTTCCTCTTCCACTACACCATTCAAGAATGCTATCCACATATCCCGTAACTTTCTAAATGCCTTCCATCTCTACCAGAACATTGTTAAGAGTGTGCACTACTCCAACATGTCAGCAAAGAGGTTTCATTATAGATAAGTAGCAATGGAATGTTGTACAGTACCATAAACCACTTAGTACCCATTACTTGCATATAAGTAGTATCTTGTTCATAATTTAATGCAATTTTTTCCTAACATGCGAAATATACATCCTAAATCTAGGAACATAATTATGTATATCAGTGAACAACATTATTTAAGTAATCATTTACTATACAAGAAATAATATTTCAAATACTTATCTTTGTTTGCTTGTTGGGTGGACTCCCTCTCAATCTTTGCTTTCTTGTAGGAACTACAAGAGTCTCTAACAGAGTGTTCTTCTTCTTGTGGGAGCTACTTTTGTTCCTAGGACAATCTCATTCTTGTGATGAGGATGCTCCCTCTTGTTGTAATTCTTCTTGGTGTGTGCTGTGAGAGCCTGCTCTTCACTACCCGTGTTTTCTTTTCAAGCTACAATTCGAGCTTCTTCCTATGAGCATTCCTCCCACACTCTACTGAATGTGATGAGATTCTTCCTAGCACAACTTCCTTGGATGAAGGAATACCATGACCTAGGAGGACCATTCAAGGTGGTCATCACTATTTCTCCATTCTCTATATCTTCTTCAATGGCTTCAAGTTTTTCTTTTATCTGAGAGACCTTTGTAAAGTGTGACTGCATGGTCTCTACATTTTGTATCTTGAAATTATTTAATTGATTCCTCAAAGTCATCTTCCGATTTATGTTTTTTCCTTCAAACAACTTGGTCAAGGAGTCAAACATCTCCTTGGGTGTCTTTAGGGATGACACATGTGGTATGAGATGGTCCTTGATAGAATCTACAATGATCCTCTTGGTCTTGACCAATTTCTTCTTATGTAAGGCCTTAGCCTCATCTCCCTATGGGACTAGAACCTCTTCACTTATGCAGGTCTCCAATTCATTTTCTTCTAAGATTAACCCAATCCTATACTTCCATGTTCGTAAGTTATCATCCCCTTCAAGCTTATCCTCAAGCTTGGTGTGGTGAGACATCTTAATGAGAAACTCAAATGGAAATAAAATATTTAGATCTTACCATTGAATTTGGAGCTGGCTAGGGTTTAATAGAGAAACCCTAAAAACCCAAACTTGGAATTTCAAACTTCTGACTTGACAGGGAGATGCAATCGACTGAGCAAGCAATCTGGTGTGCTCATATTTTGAAAACTCCAAAAATTTACCCCTCAAAAGTGACCTGCGAATTTTGGATCTGCAAATTGCAAAGATGAAAATAAAAATGATCAAAATCTACTGTCCTTCTTTGTTATTGTGACTTTTATAAACTTCTCAAGTCCTCAATGGGTCGCATTCCTTCCAAAGGATTCATTCCAACTCAATTTGGGAAGAGATTCCACTGTGTGCCACTTGTCCAACAGTTCCTAGTCTCATTATTCCTTCATTTCGAATGGGTGTCACTTTGGCTGCCCTAACTCCCTTGTGCACCTTCTTGGAGGCTATTTTTATCCCCAAAATGTCATATATTTCAGATGGCGGCATTAATGTCTGCTTTGTTTCGTAGGTGTCATAGCATATTCATCATTTTGTCATACTAGAGGCTAGGAATTCTAGCCCAAGTGCCACAATTTTTCTAAGATGCCTCTTCCTCTTACACAGGTCTTATTCTTCCACTCCAATTTGACCTTACATGACTCATGCCATGAATAATACCTCTTAAACTACCCCACGTATGTTACCCTTCATCTTGAACTCGAGTTGGTGAGAGAATTATGCCAAGTGTAGTGGGGAATCTTGCCACAAATGGGTCCCACAACCTCTTAATATGTGTCCTCATGGTCCAATGCACAATGGCCTCTCCAATTCCCAATTAGGAATAAAAATGGCCTCCCCAATGCACAATGGCCTCTCCAATTCCAACTTGCGAAATCATGTGGTGCTACCACGTGGAGAGCGGCTTCAGATTCAGCAACCACCCATCCCTTTGTCCTAGCGCGCATGTTGGGGATGCAGAACAGACATGGGACCCTTGATCTTTTTCCGCCCGATTGTTCTTTTCCGCCATTTAAAATGGTTTGTACGTTGGCATGGAGGTGATCCTAAGGATTGTATCACTCGTGTGAATAATCTCATCACGTTTATGATGGATTTTGTTTATCTGTCACGACATACAGATGATATCATGCCATGCTATGATAATTAATGTCACGTTTATGATGGATTGTTTTAGGCAGCAAAATTGTTTTGCTTCTAAATTTCCACTTGGTCAACAAAAAGTTGTATTTTTTCATTTTCATTAAAGTTTTATAAAAGGAAAGGCCATTAGGATTGATAATGGATGGTTATTTTTTTAAAAATTGGATTTGTGATAACTATCGTCATTTGGTCACTAACTATCGTTAAGTGTTGTAATTAACACCTTAATTACTAGTTAATTGTGCTTAAGAATAATTGGCCTTTAGAAGTGGTTTATCCACTGCACTTAAAATCAAGTAATTATCCTTAGAGTAACTACCTAAATATTAAAATATGATCCTCTATACTCAAAGTGCCAAATTCAATGGTGCTCCTAGGTGAAAATATTCTATACGAGCCAATATTATAATTAAACTATATTTCTAATAGTCAATGTGCCAAATCAAATATGCCATGTGTCATAATATGATCGTTCCACGTGTCACCCTGGCCCTACTAGATATCAACATTTAAACAACAAAATTTATAGACATTTTGCTTCAAAGACTTTGCTTGCAAGTGGAAATATTCTCAGAGAAAGAACGACCATTCATTCCCAAAGGTGTTCTATTGTTACGATTCCATCGTAAATGAATGGTCGACCAACCCTTCTTATTTCCAATATTCTTTTCATAATAGTTTGACATTGCAAGAAGGGTTGGTCGATCCTTCTTCTGTTCTCTATTATGGATATAGCGGAATTATTGGATAAGGGTTTTCACAATTAACTACGAAAAGAAGGGGCGGCTGATCCTTCTTGTCGGAAAACAAAAGTTAGGAAAAAACCATTTTTATATGTTAAAACTTCCAAGGTGTTCTATTTTTAAAATTTCCTTGAAATTGAAAGGTTGGTCGACCTCTCGTATTACCAATATTATTTTCATAATAGTTCGACACTGCAATAAGGTTCGGAAGACCCTTCTTATTCCAAATATTATTTTCATCATAGTTCAACACTGCAAGAAGGGTCAGTCGATCCTTCTTGTGTTCTCCATTATGGATAGCTGAATTGTAGGATAAATGTTTTCATAATTAATTACGAAAAGAAGGGGCGGCCGATCCTTTTTGTCAAAAAATAGAAATCCAGACAAACAATTTTTGTATGTTATAACTTAGCGAATTGACTAGCTATTCATACAATGAGTGAATATTTTAGAATATGGACTTTTCACTTTAAAATTTTGAACATTTAAAAATGAAAATTGCACTTTTCAAATAAAAAATTGCATTTTTTGATTTCAAATTCACACTTTTAAAATAAAAATTTGCATTTTTTCATTTGAAACTCACACTTGTCAAATCATAATTTTCATTTTTTTATTTGATGTTGACAATTTCAAAGTTAGGTTGATGTTGACACTTTCCTTTGAAATTTTCTTGCATTTTTTAGTGTTTTTGTGAGTTGCGAAAAGCACTGAATTTTTCCAAAAGTCAGGTTCTTTCCGCAACCCGGAATTTGCAATCTGCAATGCGGATTGCAGAATCTTGGTTTTTGGTTTTAAAACATTTTCTTTCCGCAACCCGCAATCCCCAATGAGGATTGCGGATGCAGAAATATTCTTCAATAATTGTGGTCTTCTGCATCCGCAACCCGCAACCCACAATTGCGGGTTGCAGATGCAGAAGACAAACCCCGTAACCCTTAGTTTCCTTCCCGCATGTTTACATTTTAACTGTCAATTTGTCTTGATCCTATGGATGACATTACACTGGGTGATTTAAATGAAGTTTAGCTTTCCCATTTAGCTTGTCGGTGTTAGCACTAGATTTTTCTTGGATGAAAGTGGGAGGTTCAATTTCTAAAAAGAATGGAGAAAGCCTCGGTGGTCTGAGCAAAATAGAATCATTTGGGTAGGTATTCACGGCCTCAAGGGTGAAATGATCAAATCCCAATCTCGAAACTTTGCAAGGAGAATTAAATTGCAGAGGCCCACCTCTAGTTACATGTTTGTGCAAATAAATGGTCTAGATTGTTGGTGGTGAAGATCTACAGTCATGAGCATGCTTCACGAAAAAAGGGTGAGGTGTTTTAGACGGAGGTGGGAGGTTTAACCCACAATCATATTAAGGAGCAGATCAATGGCCAATGGAGCAGATTGATGGTTGGGAATTACTTCTCCGATATGACATGTGTGGAGCAAACAAATTTTCAGATCTGCGAACTTTTGGTAGAGGCCCATGGGTTTGGATGGCGTAGATCTGATGAGGCCGAGATCAATGGTCGAGGTTTTGTTCACGGAATTAACTTGCACGAAACATCAATGCAAGCCAAATCCGCAAAGTTGGTAAAAGTTGCACCGTTTGATGGCCAGGATTCATGCAAGATCCAGATCAATGGTGGGCTACTTCCCGTGGTTTAAAATGGAAAAAAAGGAAACATGTGATGGGATTCGAGGCCACTAGGGATCATAGAGTTAGAAAGCAGGGGAGATCCATGGCCCATAATGGATCAGAAAAATATACGGCCAGGGAAGCTTCAACGCCGCAGGAGATGTAGGGTTGATAGAAAAAGGATAAATAATATAAAAAACTCGCCTACACGGAGAGTTGGATTCCATCTGTCCTATTTTGCATCGGAAAGTGACAGGAGCAAGCTATGCAGAAATAAACAGGTCAAGCAGGGGCCCAAGCCATCCTTCAACTAACCAGGTAGGTTCTTTGCTTTACACTAAACTATTTAATCACTGAATTGAGTGATAGATAACCCCCTGGTTTTGAGCTTCAAAGCATAGAAGGGTCGGCTGACCCTTTTTACAATTCCCTCGTAATTGAAGGGTTGGCCAACCCTTTTTACAATTCCCTCATAGTTGAAGGGTCGGCCAACCCTTCTTATTCCCCATATTATTTTATAATAGTTAAGCACTCCAAGAAGGGTCAATCGACCCTTCTTATTACCAATATCCTTTTCATAATATTTCAACATTGCAAGAAGGGTCGGTCAATCCTTCTTGTGTTCTCCATTATGGATATAGCTGAATTGCTAGATAAAGGTTTTCACAGTTAACTACGAAAAGAATGGGCGGTCGATCCTTCTTGTCGGAAAATGGAAGTCAACACAAACTATTTTTATATGTTATAACTTCGAAGGTGTTCTATTTTTATAATTTCCTCAAAATTGAAGGGTCGACCGACCCTTCTTATTCCCAATATTATTTTCATAATAGTTTAACACTGCAAGAACGGTCGGTCAATCCTTCTTGTGTTCGCCCTTATTGATATAGCTAAATTCCTGGATACATGTTTTCACAATTAACGATGAAAAAAAGGGGCGGATGATCCTTCATGTCGAAAAATGAAAATTGGGACAAACAATTGTTTTGTGTTATAACTTAGCCGATTGACTTGTTATTCAAACAATGACTGAATATTTTATACATTATTCCTTAATTATGTAAGCTTTGCATCGGACTGTTCCATCATTCTATAAGAGAAAATATTGACACTCTAGGTGGAAACGATTGTTGGGATTTTGTTGGCAGGTTTCCTCGTGCATATAGGAAGCTAATTGATGTTGTTAAGGAGTTAGTACAAAAGTTTTGGCATGATCATACTAGACCTTCATCAAACCAAAGAGACGTGCTAAAGCTGAGAAAAGGATGTACTGAACGTGAACCCCATGTTAAACACTTCCTTGACACCATACAGACTGAACTCTATGAGAGATTCAGGAATGAGCACACACAATTGAACCTAGGCCAAAGGTCCTTTGAGAAATGAAAACCATGGTACGTTCGTATATTCATTGATCGGAACACCTGTTGTTGTAGATACCACGTAGAATATGAATATTATTATGACACATATAAACATACATTTTGTGATTTGCATACTAACATTGTGCAAGGCTGCAATGAATCCATACTACCATCGAATGCATCAAAAGACTTTGATAATGATGATGATGATGATGATGAAGACGTTGATGATGATAGTGATGGTGATGGTGATGAAGATGATGATGATGGAGATGTTGATGAGGAACCTAGAGATGAGAATGATGATGAAGATGTTGATGATGATGATGATGATGGTGATGATGATGAGGACGTTGATGATGATGGTGATGGTAATGAAGATGATGATGATGATGGTAATGAAGATGATGATGATGATGAAGAAGATGATGATGATGATGGAGATGTTGATGAGGAACCTATAGATAAAAATGATGATGAATATGTTGATGTTGATGATGATGATGATGATGGTGATGATGACAAGGACGTTGATGATGATGATGATGGTGAAGAAGACGATGATGATGATGATGAAGATGATGATGATGGAGATGTTTATGAGGAACATAGAGATGACAATGATGATGAAGATGTTGACGAGGATGATGATGGTGATGATGATGAAGATGGTGATGATGATGAAGACGTTGATGATGATGAAGATGATGATGATGGAGATGTTGATGAGGAACCTAGAGATGGCAGTGATGATGAAGATGTTGATGATGATGATGATGGTGATGATGATTAAGATGTTGATGATGATGGTGATGGTGATGAATAAGATGATGATGATGATGAAGAAAATGATGATGATGGAGATGTTGATGATGAACCTAGAGATGACAATGATGATGAAAGGTTTTTCTCAGTAAATTTATCAAGCTTTTGAGTTTCATGATAGTGGCACCATTGTGGAGAGGGTGAAGAGGTAGTGTTACTTGTAGGGATATTAGGACATATTGGAGGAAGTATCTAAAGGGTAGAGAGGGTTTAGTTCTAGGGTTTGAGTGAGGGTTTGGGTTAGAGTTATAGAAGGAAATTGAATTAGGTCATTTCTCTAATGTACATTTTATATTAATGGTATGGCTTGGTCTAAGGTGGTGCTCTCAAATAGCTATTTGATTATGAAATATTTAACAAGACATGAATTAAATTCAAGATAAGTGTATTGTTGAATATAGTGAGCATTGATCATGGGGAACCAAGTCTATGAATATGTGTATTGTTAAATATAATTTTGTTGAGTGAAGCCAATAGCCAACATAATCAAGATAATATAATTTTTTTTTGGTTTGGGGATATACCTCAAGGTACACAACATATATGCATGTATGCATCCATTACACAATATGTTTCATAATTAGTATTACTGATATGTGTCATTATCCAAGATATATCTACATATTCATACATATAAATGGAAAGTGAGAATGTAACTTTAGAGCCATCAATAATTAGCCTTTTATTAATCCCTAACAAATATTTATTTTTACAATGATAGGATGATGCATCCTTATGCTCTTTACATAGAGGGGAGGTAACTAGAGATATTGTAACTATCTTTATCAGTCAGTCAACCAACATGACTAATTAGTTGAATCTTACATTTATATCTCCAGTCAACTCTTTATCTTAGTAGACTAGTTGAATAAAGCTCCTACAACAATGCCAATAGAGGATTCTCAACACAAGGGATGGGTCTCTAGACCTTGAGCATGGTGATTAAAAAATATAAAGGTTATTAGGACCTAAATGAATATTTGTATGCTCATGAGCCATGAACAAGTCCTTGAATCACTACACAAGCCCGCTAGACGTGATACATGGCCTTTGTTTTGGATATGGATTCCATTTGGAGGTTATGTGCACTAAGTATGGGTATTAGGTATTGACAATGATAAGGTGAGGACATATGAGGACTCAAATCAAATATAAATGTTTTAAGGATATTATCCATCAAGATTCCCTCAACCCCAGACATGCCCTTTAAAATGTTTTTTTTTAACTTTGAGTGTGATATGGGTGCCAACGTGAGGTTTTAACTACTAAGGATGGATCTTGGCGTCTTGACCATGGTTGAGGTGATGAAAATGAGGTCCATATGACTCCAATGAATCTTCCATGGATCATGGGGTAAAATGATGTCTTGAAAAATTGAGTTGAATATGTTCAATATGTGTCTTAACATCAAAAAATCCAAGATACTTAAATTACAAAGAGCGATTATAAATACTACCAAAACATTGAAGACATGATCAACACTAAGGGTCTATGCCAACTTGTGTAAGTAGTAGTTCAATACATTAACCATGCTTTCATTAAAGGCACATACTGACACACAAAGAATGATCCATATGTAACTACATTAACAATTCTCTTTCATTGCTCAATCCAATTGCACCTATGTACACCCCTCATGTTTGAACTAATTCAAGTGATATGGTTAACCCTTCTATCCAAGCACACATATGAAATTCTCATATATCTAGGTTAATTTGATATAATATGTGATGCAATGCTTGTTAGAATTGACTATTATAACCATTACAAGGTTAAGTATGGAAGAAGTCATCGTCTCCTATTTATTTTTTTGTACCCCTAAAGTCACAACACTTTGGAATGTAAATATCACTCACTAGTTTGATTGGTTAGGTATGTTGTTGCTGAAAGGAAAAGATGCAAGACCCATTCAAATACAAGGGACTCATATTGAGGTCACTTGGTGTTTAGAAATAACATCTATATGTATGTGAAAACTTTTCCATAACATTTTTATTGAAGACAAAATCATGTATGAAAAAATGTAATCAAAGACAAAGTCATATAGACAAATGCAGATCCATCTATTAATATGCAAAAATGATCCAATCATGTAAATCTTTTGGAAAAATGGAACATCATTCCCAATGTCTATATAATGGCAACTCGTGCCCTGTAAAAAATATGGCAACTCGTGCCCAAAATGCTACATCGTGGCTAGTGTACATAGGAGGGTCTCTCAATCCTCCTTCCCACCTTCGGAGCTCCTAGGTGGATCTCCAAAATCGATCTTCCTCTTCTTCATTCTAGAGGAAGCTGGGTCCTTCGGGCATCTTGGACATGTCCCCCTGAGCCCTAAAATGACAACAATAATATGTCAACTTTCCCTGGCAATTATACAAGTATAAAACATAATTTAAATATAAAAATAGTTTTGAAATCTTAGATAACTCACTACATGCGAGACTGTAAGTCATGAGGGGATCTCCCTCCTCCGTGCTCCTAGTCTCTCAGCAATACCACCCTGCAACATTTAGAACAATCAAATAAATGATGAAATTAGATGCATATAGTAATTTTTGTTAAAATTGAACGAGATTTTCATAAACTAGTCAATCTCACCATGAACACAACCGATTGGTCTTCAGGGATGGTGGATGGAGCAGTTGGCTAAATGTAGCCACATTGATGGTAGCTACAGCACTGTGGGGCATAGTGGAAGAAGGGGGGGTGGCAGAAGGAGGCATGAACTATGGTGGGAGAAGTGGAGATGCATGTCTAGGGCGATAAACCCTAATTGGATGTAGTATGGATCGGGGCACCCTAGAAAGGGAAGCGAGTGTGGTGAGGGAATGTGGGGTAGGTGAGGTTTTCCTTGCAGTGTAGGGATGGGTGACTGTGGATAGGTGGTGTGTCGTTGTCAGATGGGGGAGGGTGGGAACATGGGAAGCTCATACAGAGGTGGTGGAAAGGTTGGGATGGGGTGATGGGATGCATGATATGAAACGAAAGGGGGAGCTAGATGGAATTGTGGTGTTGGATAGGAGGGGGGGCTAGATGGAAGGGGGTGGGGAGGGATGAATGGAACGAGGAATGTATTCTAGGGGATAAAACTGACATATATGGTGGCCAGAAGGCCGGGGAGGGAGGAATAACAACATTGCCAGGCCGAGGTGCTCGCACCTGCATACACATTTATAACCTCATAGTTTAATATAGAAAAATATAACTATACACCGGCAAGTCATCATATTTGAAATTAAATTTATGATTTAATACACATGATACCTATGCACGTGGAGATCTGCTAATTGCCGGTGGCGATGGCTAGTCACTGGATCCTGCGGACAGCTGTGCGAACATTACAATTTTTAGACTGAATTTATAAAAACAATATTAACAATATTAAACACAATTCCAATGAGAATGACAACGATAGTACTTAAAAAACATGACTTCGTTTAATTTATATTGAAGTTAGATGATAGTGGTTTGATGGGGTTTGGATATTATATAACGTTTTTATTGTATTGGTGTAGTCCATTTGTTCAAGAATTGGTAAAGAACATGGTTGTGGGGATCGTGTCCTTTGACCTAGAATGGATTGGGCCCATCATAATTTGGCAAAGAAGGTTGACAATTTATGCTTGAAGTGTTTGATGGCCAAAGCTGTCATTGATGACAACACGTTAAGGTCAAAGGGGGAAGTGATGACATGGAAAAGACTTGACTAGACAAATGGTAAACATGACAATCTTTGATGACTTGACAAGTGGAAAGCAAGCATGACAAGTGTAGAAGACTTGACAAAGTGGAGACATGACAAAGGATTGATGAAAAGGACTTGATAATGACATTGACGACAATACATTAATGACAAATACATGGAAGAGTTAAGAACATGGAGCATACACATTATGGCAAGCACAATGGAGATGGTGACATGGCTTGAGGGATGGCAAAGGTGACAAGTATGAAAAACATGGCAATCATCAAACATGGAAATCATGACAAGTGTTTATGACAAGCATGGAATAAGGACGTGGAGAGCTAAGGACAAGACAAAGAAAACTGACAAGCAAGCAAGCTTGATGACTTGTCAAGCATGGTGTTTGATGACATGGAACATGACAAGGAGGACATGTTTGGTGACAAGAAGGATTGATAACTTGGTGACATGGAGGACAATGAATCAGCAAACATAAGATTAGAGGACATAGACAAGATGATGAGGTGGACAAGGAAGATGTGCAGGAATTTGGAAGTCCCCTTGCGGGCATTTCAAAGCACCATTGCAGGCATAATCAAAAGGACCCTGCGGGCATTTGCGGTGTATTGCAAGAATATTGATAAGGGCATGCAGGCATTTACATGAGACCATTGCATGTAATCCAAGACCAATACAGGCATGTGTTGATGGCCCTTGCAGGCATCAAAGTGGAGCCCACTGCGGGCATTTTTAAGAGTGGAGTGCGGGCATCTTAAGGGAAAATGTGTGTCTCACATTTAATATTATGAAAGGATAGAAGGTGAAATGGCATGCAATTAAAATTAAATAAGGTGACATGCAATAGAAGTTGACATGGCATGGCCACAATTAAATAAATCATATTTGATTTATTTAATCATCTTAATGATAAAACTATAAATAGAAGACAAGTTTCATAGAAGACAAGAGTATAAATAGAAGACAAGTTTCATTTTTAAGGAAGCAATGTGTGAAGATTTTGGGAGATTGAGGGGAGCTTGATGAATATGGTTGTCTATTATTTTCATTGATGACAACATTAATGACAAATTTTAAGCTTGAAGAACACATGGCATAAGGACATGGCAGCAAAGGTTGATTTGATGGACAAAGTGATGGACATTGGAGCGATTGGCACACCTATTGAGCCAAGAGTCAAATGAACCATACTGTGGTCGTTTGAAGATGATTTGGACAAGGAGAGTACATAGTAAAGATAACTTGGATGACATGGTGACAAATGGCAAAGCATCAATAACACACATGGCATTGGTCAAGCGCATGAAGAGAAAGAAAGCATTGGATGGTAGGCTGAGGATGAAGGACACTGCGGGCATCACCAAAACCCCAGATGCGGGATCATCATTGGTCAAGTATGTTGATGTATATGTAACTTCGGAATGTATTTCATCTATGTATTTTATATATATTTATTGTACCCTTATAAGAGATGTGTTATTCCTCTATAAGGAAGTGTCATCATGTGGATTGACAAGTGTCGCAAGTGTGTGTACTTGCTGATGGGTTATTAGACCACCATGTGTGGGGTCAGCCCTAAAATATATATTATATTGTGGATGTATCTAGATAAACAAGTCAGCCCCATAAGGTCACTGGGCAAACAGGTTAAGTATAAATAGAGATCAGGAGATCTCTATTTGCATCATTCGGAAAGACACACTTCTCTCACTCAGAAAGTGGTGCACTAGTGAGGAGGAGGATCATCTGATACTAGGAGACTATCTCAAGTGTATTTTGGTTGTACTTTGGTTGAGCCATTGCTCTCTCTATCTCTGAGGAAGTTGTGGGGTTTTTCACCTTAGGGTTTTCCCCACGAAAACTCTATGTCTCTTGTCTCTCATGCTTTTGATTCTTGTGATGCTTGTGATGCTTGTCATGCTTATTGTGATTGTTATGCATTGATATACTGTATATGTTATTCTCTCAGTAAAGATCCAAGAGTATTGTGAATTAATGCTCAAAATTTAACATGGTATCAGAGCTAACCCGAGAAGAAGACATTTTGCAGTGATGGAAACTTGAGTTTCTTGTTTATTGGGTTTCTCTCCATAGGTTTTGGAAATGCAATATAGTAGATTGACTCTACTCATCAAGGAGAATCTTTTTGTCCAATCAGAATTCAATTCTGAGCATTTTCAGATTTGGCCCTAAAAATTAGGGTTTCCACAAAAATAAGAATTTCTGAAATCTGAAGCCATAGCTGGAAGCTCCTTGCAAAAATCGAAGTTTAGAGCTTTGGATCGAGATTTTTGGCTGGGTAGATCTCCCGAAAACTCAAACCCTAATTCAGGGCTCTCCCCAATGAACCCGGGAGGACAAAAAGGAAAATCTTAAGGGTAAATATTTGCTGATCTCAAATTTTGAATACACCAGGCTTATCAGCTCATCAAGGCGCATATTTCTATCCTTTCAAAAAGTTGAAATTCACATTTTTAATTTTTAGGGTTTTTCCAACAAACCCTAATCCGGGACCAGATCCAGTTTTCAGCATTTCAAGTGGTAAGACCTAAATCTTTTCTATTTCATTTGAAGTACTGTTTAAGATGTCTCACCACACCAAGCTTGAGGATAAGCTTGAAGGGGATGATAAATTCCGAGCTTGGAAGTATAGGATTGGGTTAATCCTAGAAGAGAATGAGTTGGACTCATATATAAAAGAAGACATCCCTATCCCAGAGGATGAAGAGGCTAAGGTATTGCATAAGAAGAACTTGGTCAAGGAAAAGAGAATCATAGCTGATTCTATCAAAGACCATCTCAAACCCCATGTGTCTTCTCTAAAGACACCCAAGGCTATGTTTGACTCCTTGACCCAGCTATTTGAAGGAAAGAACATAAATCGGAAGATGACCCTGCGGAATCAATTGAAAGGGGTCAAGATGTCGAATGGAGAAACCATTCAATCCTATTTCTACAAGGTCTCTCAGATCAAGGAACAACTTGAAGCTATAGATGAAATGGTGGAGAATGGTGAAATTGTTATGACTACTTTGAATGACCTACCTACGTCATGGGACTCTTTTATCCAAGGGATCTGTGCCAGAAAGAAGTTAATCTCCTTTAGCAGATTATGGGAAGAATGTTCTCAAGAAGAAGCAAGGCTTGTGGCAAGAGAAGAGAAGATGGGAAATGAAGATCAAGCTCTCATAGCTCACACTAAGAAGGGCAAGTTCAAGAGGAAGCCATCGCATCACAAGAAGAAATCTTCTCATCATTTTCACAAAGACAAGAAAGATCTAAGGTGTTTCACTTGTAATGAGAAGGGTCACTTTGCTTCAGAATGTCCCAAGAACAAAAGGGACAACCACAACAACTCCAGCAAGAAGAAGAAGGGTAACAAAAGAAGGTACCATGCTCATGCTGCCGAAGATGATGAACCTCCAAAGAAGAAGGCTAGGGCAGAAAGTGATGATAGTAATGATGACTCATCAAGTGAAGAAGAGTATGTTCTAATCTCTGCTCTCACAGGTACTATCTCCCATGGTTGTAATGATTGGTTAATTGATAGTGGGGCTTCCAAACACATGACTGGGTTTAAAGAATCCTTTGTAAATATGTCTGAACATGAATCACCCCATAAAGTGAAACTTGGGGATGATTATCAATATCCCATCAAAGGAAGTGGTGAAGCCTCCTACAACCTAGATTCTGGAAAATATTTGAAGATGAAAGAAGTCCTTTATGTACCTGGGCTCAAGAAGAACTTACTCTCCATCTCTGCATTGGATGCAAAAGATATGAGGGTTTCATTTGTGGATGGCCAAGTCCTAATGTGGCAAAAGGGAAAGACCATGGATGATGCAGTAGTGATTGGAGAGCAAGAGGGAGGTTTGTATAAATTAAAAGGACAACCTGAACATGCCATGGTGCATGAATCCATGGAGCCAAGTGAAATTTGGCATAGAAGACTTGCTGATATGCACTACAGGGCACTTCCAATTGCAAGCAAGGTTGTATAGGGTCTTCCTGAAATCAAGACCAAACATGAAGGTGTTTGCAAAGGATGTGCAAAAGGTAAGAATATTAAGAAGGCTTTCCCAAGCAGTGAAAGCAAGGAAAAAGATATCCTAGAAATCATCCACTCAGATGTATGTGGTCCTATGTCATCCAGTTCTCTAAGTGGGTATGTTTACTATGTCTCATTTATTGATGACTTCTCCAGGAAGACTTGGGTATACTTCTTGAAGAAAAAAGATGAGGTGTTTGATAAGTTCAAGGAATTCAAAACCTTGATGGAGAATCAAACTGACAAGAAGATCAAAACATTCAGATCCAACAATGGTGGAGAATTCACCTCAGGAGACTTCAAGAAGCTTTGTAGTGATTCAGGGATTAAGAGGGAGTTGACTGCTCCTTATAATCCTCAACAGAATGGAGTTGCAGAAAGGAAGAACAGAACAATAATGGAAGCAGCAAGGGCAATGCTGCATGACTAGGATCCACCTATGCATCTATGGTCAGAAGCAGCTAGAACAACTATATATGTGTAGAACAGAACACCCCACAAGATATTGGACAACAAGACACCAAAAGAGGTCTTTTCTGGTAAGAAACCCGAAGTCAGCCATCTCAGAATATTTGGTTTTCCAGTATACACTCATGTCCCAAAGGAAAAGAGGACTAAACTAGATCCTTCAGCAAAGAAGGGTATCTTTGTGGGTTACAATGAAAGCTCGAAGGCTTACAGAATATACTTTCCAGGGTTCAAGAGGATTGATGTTAGCAAGGATAAATATAAGTTCAAGGACAGGTAATCTAGGAAGCAAAGATCAAGAGGGAGCACACTCCAGCAGCTCCTGCAAGGATGTAGATTTTTAGAGAGAGTTGAACATCTTCCTACATTCCACAACAGAAAGGTGTAGAAGAAGCTACTTCAGCAGTTCCTGTCAGGAAGCAAAGACTCAGAGGGAGTCCACCCAACAAACAAACAAAGATAAGAAAGACCGTATATCTTCACCTACAAAAGGACTACAACATTTGTTCCAGCAACAAAGATATCTATTGAAGATATTGAAGATATTGAAGTTCCCAGTATCTGGGATGAAGAAATGGAATGCCATCATCCGTCGATCATGAAGAAGATGTTTGGGATGCAGTCCCAAGACTTGACAGGGAGTCACATGTGTGCAGATTGAAGAAAGCCTTGTATGGCTTGTAGCAAGCTCCCAGAACTTGGTGTGATACAAAGAGGAAGCTTGCTGCCGAATTCGATATGAAGAATTTTGGGAATGATGCATTATCTCCTAGGTATGGAGGTGTGGCAGAATTTAGGTGGGATCTTCCTTGGTCAAGGGAAGTACACAGTAGATATTCTGAAGAGATTTGGGATGATGGATTGCAAGGCCATGGCCACACCCATGGCATCGAATCTAAATCTTCTATGTGATGCTTCATCTAAGCTGGTTGATGTTTCTATGTATCGTCAGATGATTGGGTCCTTAATGTACCTAATGAACATGAGACTAGATATTTGCTTTGCTATGAACACATTGAGCCAGTTCCTGATGGATCCGAGGAGTGTTCACCTAGTTGCTGTAAAGCATGTTCCGAGGTACTTGAAGGGTACAGTGGATCATGGGCTTAAGTATGAAGGGAATCAAATGTTTAAGCTGCAGGGTTATGTTGATTCAGATTGGGCTGGCAGTGCTACAAATAGGAAGAGCACATCTGGGTGATGCTTCAGTATGGGATCAGGTGTGATTTCTTGGTTTAGCAGGAAGCAGTCCTGCGTAGCACTGAGTATAGCTAAGGTAGCGTATGTTGTAGCCTGTTCAGCTAGTTGTGAGGCAGTATGGCTACGGAAGCTACTGTCTGAGTTATTTGATCTCCCATTAGATGCTACTGGTATATTCTGCGATAACCAAAGTTGTGTGAAGCTAGCTGAGAACCCAGTGTTTCATGACAGGTCAAAACACATAGAGATCAAATATCACTATATCAGGGATATAGTGCAGAGAGGATCCGTGAAGCTCCTGTATATTGTGACGGATGAGCAGATTGCAGATGTGCTGACGAAGCCACTAGCCAGGGTGAAGTTCGAGTACTTCAGGGAGAGGTTGGGTGTTCTTTAGATCGAGGACACTTCGAGGAAGAAGTGATGGCCACATTTACTGAAGCCATTCCAAGCATGTTGGAAGGAGGATCCTTCACATGGTTGTGGATGTAAGCACTGGATGATGAGCATCAGGATGATGTTCTGTTTTTTTCTTTGTATGATCAGTTGGATCATTTATATATGTATGTACACATCATATTGGATGCTGGATATGATCAGTTGGATCATTTATATGTATATGTATGTACGCATCATGTTGGATGCTGGATATGATCAGTTGGATCATTTATATGTATATCGCATCATGTTGGATGCTAGATATGATCAGTTGGATCATTTGTATGTATTTTGTATACGCATCATGTTGGATGCTTAGACCATGTATCTGTTAAGGGTTGGGTATTCCTTGATCTTGACTTAGTAGTAGTAGGTACCCCTTCCTTGAAAATAATTGATTGATTAATTATTAAGAATCTGAAAATATAATGATGTTATAATTTGATTGGTTAATTGTTAAATGACTAAAATATACTAAAATGCTTATGTTGAATGTATGTTTGTTGTGTCTGTGCGAATGATTTGATTCTGTCAGTTAGTAAATACACATAGGAGAAATAATTTTTTCATATAGTACATATATGATTTGTGCATACATTGGCCACACATGCACACCTTGCACATGTACACTAGTATTAATATGATAAATGATAAACATGATAAATGATCATAATGTTGTTTTGTATAAGATTCAGTTGTACATTAATTAGGTTCGGATAATGAATGTTTAATTCATGTAGATATGTATAAATAGGTCAATTGATTTATTTAAGTAAGCTACTTATAAGTGATGCATTGGTAATTAATCATTGTTTCCTTAAGATAGTTGTAGTTTGTAACATAGTTATTGCTTGGTTTACACCGATAGCATTATTCTGTTTAGCATACATACCATTCTAATTAAACTATTAAACAGGTTTTGTCTAAAATAAATTGATATATCATAGTTCCTTTCTTTAAACGAATTACTAATATTATTATTATTAGGACTATGACTTGAAAAACATAATTAGTGTTGAATGTTTAAATAATTTACAGTTCTATTATCGGGAAAGTTTACATGCTCGATTGAAAAAAAAAGAATATTGCTATAAGTAGAATAACCCAATAGGATATGATTGAATGATTGTAATATTATTTTATTCAAATGATATGATTATTAAACTTATTTTGTAAATTTAAACATGATGGTGAAATCTAATTTGTATTGAATATTAAGCATCTTCATTATGAAAATTCAAGTGTGATATTTATTATTCTATCCTAAAAAGTTAAAACAAGAGAAGTGGATTGAACTATCAATTCATAAATAAGCCTCGTAAAAACCAATAGTGGTCATTCCAAGAATAAATAAATAAATGGTGTCAGTTTGACAGGCCCAACATAATTAGCATTTTATTGTTTAAACTGCTCAAGAATGAAAAGATTCGGTAAATATATTTAAATATTATTTTTTCTTGAATAGTGGAATAACATTAATGATTTTGGGATTTCAAGACATTGAGTGAGGGCAGTGGAGTAAGGCTGAAGCAAGGAGGAGGAAAATTTGGATATATAGGGAAGGTCTTATGGAGGAAAAGGTTTTTTTTTGGGTTGGTTTTCTTTTGAAGAATTAGACTTAGTATGGTTATGAAAAGAGGAGGATTTGAGGAGGTGGGAAACTCATTTCGAGGCTCGGAGGACGTGGGAAACTCAAATATGGAAAATATGGAGGAGGCGGTTAACTCAAAAAAATTACTATTGCACTATGGAAAGGTACTATGGAAAGCTGTTGTCGGGATTGTTGGTTTGTGGGCTCGGGGGCTAGGAAACCCATTGGTTTCCTAGGGCCAACACGATAAGAGTTCGTCAGCAGGGTGGTTCATCCATTTTTGGTATCAAAAGCTTGGACTGCAAAGTATGCGGAAGCAAAGGCTTGGACGAGAAAGGTTACAGGAGCAAGGGAACAATCTACCACTTACAGGATCCAGGTATTTCACTATTGGTTAATAATTTACATCCTAATTCTATGCAGACTTTCAATGGCTAGATTGACTAACCGATATGAGAATATGTGAAGTCTATGATAGGAAAATAATTGTACAAATGTATATTCTGGATTATTCACTAGTATGTTTGCAGAAACTAAGTAAAGTAGAAACAAACATGAACATGGAAATCTGATTGAAACGATATAGTTTTATTTGAACATGTCAAAACATGCTCATGATGAGCTTAACATAGAAATTAGAGCTTAAACACTGAATTTAGCCCAGGAATTTGATGTAAGAAGATGTGTTAGTGCTCTTCCAGAAACAAGAGCACTACAAAACTAATGTCCTCCCACCTAGGGGATGGAGACTTGGCCCTAAATAACTATACATTAAAACAAATAAAGTCAACAATGTGTAATTCAAAGTTAAATATATTAAACAATCTGATATCAAATAAAATACAACAAATACTTGAACATTAAATAAAACAATAGCTAACCATGGAAAAAATGATCACAATGAGAACAACAATGTGCCCTTGTTCCAGTAGAACTAAAAGGCCCCGCCTAGGTTCCACCTATACCCGGGATGTACCGGCTACCACCCATAGACCATGCAGATGTGTTTGTCTTATCGATGTCCTCCCGACTCTATAAAGACATAGTCACAAATGTGGTATGTCTAATAAAATGACGTGTGGCATGTCTAACTGAGTCATCAATCTCATCTAGGCCGCTACCAAACCCGGGTGGCTGAGGAGGGGGGTTTGGCTCTCTCCTCGGTGCAGGAGGTCCTCTAAATGGGTTGCGGTGGGCTTGAGGTTGATCTTGGGTAGAGCTAAGACTGACACCCTGAAACTCAGTGATGTAAAAATAGTTGACATGGTAGCCTAACTCAAACTCAACCCACAATTTCTGAAGGAAATACTGTGGGACCTCCAAATTGTTGCATGGGGGCCTATCAAACACCATAAACCATCTATTTCTCCAGTTATCTCTCCATGGCTGGTAAATACACTAGTCCATGCAAACCCATCTCTTCCTCACATCTGGAGGCTCTCCTATCGAGGGAACTATGAATTTGTTGTACAACTCGGCTTTGGTGATGTTGAGGTCTTTTATTTGTTCTTTGGACATCCTAGTGGAGTAGTGTTCCCTCATTCGAGCCTTGTATTGGCTCAGATTTGTGATCTCACTATGTGAAATGTTGATGGATTCAATAATGCTTTGCAATGATGAAGCCAAGAAAACCCGAGAGGGTTCCTTGGTGCCCTTCAATTCATCGCTCAATAGCCTTAATTCATTTTAAATCTTGGTGTAATTGATCTTCGGGGTTTTCATTCAGTTCATTGTCCGTTCCAATGTTGTCTTCTGAAGGTCAGGTTTCATTGGTTTCATTTGATGGTTCAGGAGTGTTTGTCATCTTGTTAGGTGTAGATGGCCCACCATGAATTTTTTTTTGTTTTTTAATGGATTGTAATTTTTTTCAAACTAAAATTGAAATGGAAAACAAAAAAAAAACAAAAATAACAACAAATTCATACTTTGTTGAGCACCTACCTGGAGACAACATTGGCAAGGTGGTGGAGGTGCGAATTGGTGGCGTTGAGGAGACCTTCAGGTGATCCACGATGAGTTCGTAGGGTGCTTGTTTGGCCTCTATGCGCTCGTGGGTTTGTTGAAAATGACAAACCCGTGAGCTCTGCTTTTTTATATATAAAAAACTGGGACGCGCATGCGTCATTAATGTGTGCGCGCCATTTTGTGCGTACGTGTTAATAACGCGTGCGTGCACATTTTGTCTATGTGGGCTCAACCACGTGGACGTTCGGCATTGTCGAAGCTGAGACGCGTGCCCACATTTGGAAGCATGTGCTCGTCGCCTTTTTTTCCGCTCACGCGCTCCTATTGTGGCCTTTTTGTGTATCATCTTCGTGTGAGTACCCATAAATCTATTTGTAGCAATTAATTCCACGCACAACCAAATTAATGTGACGTACAATCAAGGCATAGTAAAATGAATTATTTAAGTTTCAATGTCCATACTTATAACATCAAACAGATTCATTTATGATCAAATACCCTCAAATAATTAGATAGTCCAAATTGATCAAGATTCTAAAGCAAAATGCGATGCTAAAAACACCTCTTCTGGAAACTTTATCGTGAAAGTTCTAAAAAAAATGGGGAAGGATTGACACATTTCCAATGCATCCTCCCATGTATTGGAGGTGGGACTATTGTAATCCCATTGGTACTTTATGTGGTCGACCAATCTATGCCAAAGTGGTCGTTTTTGTTGGGTAGAGTATATGGATGCATTAGGCCATCGATACCCCTCATCTGATATGTGCAAGTCATTTAAATCTATAATATGAAAAGGATCTGAATTATAACTACCCAAAAGAGATACATGAAAAGCATTATTCATATGACTCAATGATGATGATAATGCATGGTGATAGACAACAAGTTCCAATTTCTCCATTTTTTTAAAGGACCCCACAAATGCAGGTAACAATTTGGCTCCTTTGCCAAATCTAATTGTATTGTTTTGCATCCTAAGCTCCAAAAATATCTTATTACGTTTGACAAAACTTATTTGATCATATCACTATGACATTTATTTGGAAAAAACATCCAAAAATAGCACATGAGTTAAATTTCATCCCTTAAGATTTACATGTAGATGTTTACTAGTTTTCTTTTTCTTTATAGTTCTATTTCAAATACACTTAAATTTCCAATTTCAATTGATTTAAAAATGTTTTAACCCTATTTTATGTCTATCTGCTAATTTATGTTTTTATTTTTTTATTTTATTTTATTTTATTTACAAAATATATATTATCCATAAAATTAAATTGTATATCAATTCTTCAATTATACATATTATTTTCCTTTAGTTATTCTTCATGGAAACATATATAGATGCTTAGATATATTTTTTAATGTATCCATTAATCCTATTTAATAATAAAATTGCCATGTCTCTTAACAGGCTTTTGCTTTGTGGAGGATCTGTAAATATTTTTTGATTGAGAGAAGTTAATCGTTATTACTCAGTAAGGTAGCACCTTATTTTATGCCCCTCATGAGAGAGTGAATCCATGGCATATCCCCTCTGTGGCATGAGATCGTTAGATTCACATAGCTCTTAAGTTTAGAAAAGCCTATCAATAACATGGTAGAACTAACTAAGCAGCCCAATAAAAAATCTAAAAAAATGAAACCCTTGGAAAAGACATACTACATGGAGATTATGGAAATGTCTTGAACTAATGACAACTTAATAGCAATAGTTTTGACTTGCTATATTGTTAATAACTTTAATGTTACTTCACATAACTAAACTAAAGGTTGACAAATTATCTATAAGATACCTGCATATGCCATGTGCCATTTTCCGTGCTATTGATGTGTCATCTTTGGTGTGTCAAGCGCCCTCATTGTCCACAACTTAGTGGGTCTTTACACCTTGGTGGTGTACCCTTGCGATCTTGATGTACCATTTCCTTAAGGTGTGTGCACAATATTATACTTCATCTTCATGTGCCTATGACTTGTGATGTACCATCCTTTGTGGGTAATGCGCCCTTGCGGTATTAAGACTTTGTGGGATCCGCACATAATTCAACTTCTACTTTGTGGGATTATGACCATTTCCTTGTTATCACTTGTGGGATTTGCACACCTTCTATACTTCCATCGGCTGTGGAATTTGATCATAGATGTTCTTCAACCGATGTACCCTTCTAGGAACTTATGCGCATTCCACTTTCTAAAAGCATCTTATGATTGGATAAGTTTGTGCGCTTTTAGGACTGTCTAACCATTTTTCATTTCTAATTTATTGTGCACTTCCAAGCATTCAAAAATCAACCCTTGGGTTTTCTTGCATACTCATACCCTTTCTTCAACCAAATCCTTGGCTTCTTGTGCACCTGTACCATTGTCCAAACAAATCCTTTGACTGCTACCATGAGAGAATATGACTTGGTGGACTTGAGATATGCTCAAGGACCACATGTTGTAGGATACATTACTTTTTTTCTTTCTTGAACTGGATCTTCATGATGTATCCTCTTATGTGTTTCTTCAAACTCATCATGCATGATGTATCCTTGGACTCACATCTTCATACTCATTGCACTTCTGTAGATACTTCTTCAAACATGCTTCACTAGTACAAAATGAGAAATTAATGACTAAAAAAATGACTAAAATTCGACTATAAACGACTATTTTTGAGTCGGTGACTAATAGTATCCGATTTGCACTATCTTATCTCTAGTCGTATTTCACTAGTCATTAATTGGTTGACTTATTAGTCATTGATTTAGTCATTGATAGTCACTGATTAAGTCATTGATTTAGTTATTGATACTCACTTATTTAGTCATTGATATTCACTGATTTAGTCATTGATACTCACTGATTTAGTCACTGATTTAGTCATTAATTGTCACAATTAATGACCAAATATATGACTAAATAAACTACTAGATGATAACATATTAATGACTAAGCTAAATACGACTAAAAATTAGTCGCACTATAAGATACTCAAAATTAGCTACTAATAGTCGTATATATACGAATTTAGTCATTTTCTTAGTCACTAATTTATGATAGGGTACGGAGAAATCGAACCACCAATCTCCTACCTATAATTAGGCAGGTGCTCTACCATTGAGCTAGCACCCTTTAAGAAGTTGTTATTGCTTGACAATGATGAACAAATTTTGCATGGGAACAAAATGGATGTCAAACATATTCAAGAATAATGTTTCAAGTACTAAAATAATTCTAAGATATAGCAGTTCAACTTTGACAATGATGAAAATTCAAAGAAGAATGATCTTACAAACTACGCATGAGTACAATAATCCATGGTTGTACAAATTATTAGGAACAAAATCAAGTTGTTTCCCTTCACAGACAGAAAAGAATACAAGATCCAACTTGCAATAAATTTGTTTTAATTGTCTATCAATTGTTGATCTCTCGACAGCTAGAGACGTTTGCGTGTCTGAGATCCAAAATATATACAATTATCTTCAACTTCACTTCTTCAAAACCAGTTGCAGTAAAAATTATTCTAGGAATTGTCTTATGAGCAAAAACCACTTTTTTGAACAACAGGCTGTCGTTTCATTTGTACAGTAGTAGGTTTGTTGCTATTCATGGCAGGCTGACTTGCCATCCTGCAATACAAAATAAATGGAGTTAAGTCAATTGTATTTCATAGAAAACATAAAATATAATCACCTTAAAAGAAAGATGTCACAATGAGGAATCTAACTAGGATGCTCTATTCTGGAGTATAGGGGAAGTTGTTTTGTCGAAAACCCTCTTTCAAGGCTACGTTGCATCTTAGGAAAGAATTCCATGTAAAAAGAGAAACATATCAGTCTCTCTGTGGTTCAACAATTTCGTGAAAACAAGGATTTGCTCGATAAATATGCTTATGATGCTGGCAATATTTTAAAGCCTAGAGCCTCAAGAAAATTGTTATGAAGATGGCTTAGTGATGCAAATGCATGCAACCCAGAAATTACAAATGTCGAGGCCCCGGAAAATGCTTAATTGAAAATGGAATTATCATTGGCACTGTTGACTCTAAGAAATTGTTTAGAAACAACAAATAAAGTGTGGCATATAGTTCTTTGATGTTGTGGATCAAATGCAATCAATGAGAGGTTAATCAAATTTGATATTTAAATTTTTGATGTTAAAATATCTAAGTCACTCGAACAGAGACAAGTCATATGGTAATGCTGCCACATGTAAAGAGGTAAACAATAATATAGTATGGTTGAAGGTTCAATCCATATGCAACAAAAATTTCAAATAAATAAATGATGGGTATGAGCATTTATAATTTTATATGCTTGCAACATGCAAACTTCTGGATACAATTCACTTGGGCATGAATATCTTGAGCATATTGATAGATATATTCAAGATGCTTGCAAGATTTTATAGCCTGGAAGCCACCAAAATTGTTATGAAGAAGGGTTAGTGATGTGAATGTATGAAACCCAGAAATTAAAATGTCCAGGTTCAGGAACTGAAAATGGCATAATCATTGGCATTGTTTCTCTATGGAAACAAGACATACAAGAAATTCTTTAGGAATAACAAGTAGAGTGTGGGATGTAGTTCTTTAATGCCCCTTTTCAAATGCAATCAATGAGGTTTATCAAATTTGATGTTAAAATATCTGAGTCACTAGAATAGAGACAAGTCATATGTTAATGCCCACACAAGTAAACAAGCAAACAATAATAGAATATAGATGAAGGTTCGATACATATGCAACAAAATTTTCAAATAAATACATGATAGGCATGAGTATTTATATGCTTACAAAATACAAACTTCTATATACAATTCACTTGGCCATAACAATTTGTGAGTTCATCTACAATGTTGATTTCAAAGCGATGAATGGACAAGGTATATAGCTACAACACTCTATCACGACCTGAAAAAACCAATATTTTCCCAATGTTATATCAGCTATGCCCAATAAAATAGACAATAGGAACACGTCTCAAACCAACAAGATTACCAATAGTCGCGATATGTAATCTGAATTATGTATCACCACTTAACTTTATCATAAAACAACAAGATCATAGAAAAAGTAGAATCTCAATCAGATTCATTAGGATTTGTCGGCACAGGTTTACACCATTACACACAATTAAAATTAAGGAGTCAAACAAACATCTAACATCACAATTGTATAATATAGGCGCTTGTTAAAGGTTGGAAAACATCATAACAAAAAAGTGCACCTGTTCTTTATCTCAGCAGCCATGGTCATGAAAGCCTGCTCCACATTTGTTGCATTCTTCACACTTGTCTACAAAAATGGAATGCCAATCTCATCAGCAAATGCCTTGAAGAAAATAATACACAAAGCATGTCAAGAAAAAGGTAGACTGAAAAGTGACAAAAAAAACTAACCCTTGAGATTAATAAAAAAAAGAATCTACAAGCCAAGTCAACAAACTTAAGACCACAAACTTCCATAGTGTTGCAATTAACAAAAACCAGAGCACCAACAACTTCAAGGCACACTCATATTTAAATCCCCATCAACTCAAAGACGATGATGCATACAATGAAACACATAGTAGTGCACATGATGCCAAAGCTACTCACCATTTAACATTACCTTGGATGTATCATAATCAACAACTTTATTAGTAGTCAAATCACATTTGTTTCCAACAAGCAACTTGTTGACATTCTCACTCGCATAGCGATCAATCTCATTCAACCATTGTTTCACATTATTGAAACTCTCGTGATCAATAACATAATAAACAACCTACCAACAAAAGAAAAATATCATTATAAAGCCATAAATTTAAATAAATAATGGAGTATACCAAGGATACCAACAATCTATAGCTACTCAACATTTAACATTACCTTGACTGTATTATAATCAACAGCTTTATTAGAAGTCAAATCACATGTGTTTCCAACAAGCAACTTGTTGACATTCTCACTTGCATAGCGATCAATCTCATTCAACCATTGTTTCACATTATTGAAACTCTCTAGTAACATCATATACAACTTGCCAACAGAAGAAAAATGTCATTATAAAACAATAAATTTAAATAAATAATGAAGTATACCAAGGATACCAACAATCAACAGCTACTCATTTAACATTACCTTGGCTGTATCATAATCAACAACTTTATTAGCAGTCAAATCACATTTGTTTCCAACAAGCAACTTGTTGACATTCTCACTCGCATAGCGATCAATCTCATTCAACCATTGTTTCACATTATTGAAACTCTCCTGATTAGTAAAATGATAAACAATCTGCCAACAGAAGATAATATCATTATAAAACCATAAATTTAAATAAATAATGGAGTATACCAAGGATACCAACAACACATTGATAAAATCCCCACAACTAAACAAGCTCCAGGCTACCACTAGTAAATCCAAGGATTTATTCATCGACATGAATAGAAAAATTACCAATGTAGCACCAAAGTAAACATCCACTTAAGCAAAATAGGCACTTACAATGATACCATGGGCACCATGATAATAGCTGGGACTTTGATTAGTGGGAGAGGGCACATTATTTCTAGTGGAGGATACAACCCCAAGAGGGTTGTGGGACTCATTTCTTCACTTCTAGTGGTTAGAGCTTTGAAACTGAGGTCAAAAAGGGGAAATCACTATACTGGTGGGCATATTCACTTTTTAAATCAGCTGATTTACATTGCTATCCAAAAAATTGAGTTGCCAAGGAGGAATTATTCATCACTGGGATTGGTTGTTGTGGCTAGGAGTTGTCCACATCATGTTTTTTCTACATTTTTGTGTGCCAAAGGGAGATGGTCAATTCCACACTAGCAGGTTGTCATCTATAGGGAAAAACCTCATCAATTTATGCCTTATATGTGTGGATGAGAAGAAGAATCTATTATGTACCAGCACGCTAATAACCTACAGGAAATTTCTAGGTTTGATTCATTTTAGAAATCCAATGTAATTGTAGATGTTACAATTATTGATAAAACAACTAATAATTTTAGTCATCTACATCACACATTAGTATGT
This sequence comes from Larix kaempferi, assembly GCA_027924585.1. Lineage (NCBI taxonomy): Eukaryota > Viridiplantae > Streptophyta > Pinopsida > Pinales > Pinaceae > Larix > Larix kaempferi. Next base: position 1,861,825 of record BSBM01000914.1, on the reverse strand, counting down.
TGTCCATGTTTATCTACTCTGAATGCTATTTGAACTTTATTCATGACCTATTGAATGTTATCTTTGTGTATCAATATTACCAGTCATATTGTGGGATTAGTTTTGAAATATAAAACTCAGAAATTTAAACACATTCCATCAAATAAATTAGTCACCAATAACCCAACTACTCATTCACACAGCTCTTTGCATAGCTACCCTTCGATCTCCATTCATAGCAACAAGTTTTTTCCAAAGGCATATCCTTTATAGTAGTAAGGTGTAAGAATTTGTCCCAGAAATAAAACAGAGAGAAATAACAGTGTAAGATAAAATAATTATATCCCATGTATTCATTATACAATCTTTGAGAGTGCATTAAACAAATTATCATATATTTACCAACTTCCTGGCAATATATACTTGTTTTGTCCCAAAAATTGGCATGCAAGGCAACCTGGGTCACTAGTACCTTCTGCAATCAGTGAAGCACTCCCTTTAGCTCCTTGGAAAAATAATAAAGTCCTACTATTATGAAATGAATATCATAACCAAAATTATTATTCAAAACAAAAACTACATACTACATCCAATTTCAAGTTAGCGAAACATGTAAAGAATGCTAGCTCGATTTATTTCTGCTAGAGATCCCTCTTTCTTATTTTCAAGGCCTATAGGAAGCCAACAAATCGAGTTAGATTAAAAAACATTGACATTGAGATGGTTGTTCAAAAGACTGCTCAACTCAACTGATTCAAAAGGCATCACAGAGTTGTGTGGTTATATATTACCTCCATCCCTTGTAATACTAGTTGGTTGCTGGAAAGTTAAAAAAAATACGACCAAAAGAATAAATATCTTTGTATTCATCATTTAAAAAACCCAAAATTAACTAATAATCCATGAATTAGATATAAGTAAAAAGGGAAGAAAATGAATAAATAAAACTTTAAAGTATAAATAAATGCAGAAAATTGGGTTAGAATGAAGCAATATGTATCATCTTTGGATCTATTAAAAGTTGGTTGTAGGGTAACACGCATTGCATGATAAAAAACCCTTTGCAAAAGAAGCTACTATAGATGGATGGGGGTTTTGTCAATCTAAATCAAATTGATATGGTAACATCATAGAAAATAGGTTACTGTGCATGTCACTGAAAAAGAGAAATTAACAAGTGTACCACCAATATGATGCATCATAAAAAAACTTTGGCAAATGAATCTGCTATAGATTATAAAGCTTCACTTGTGAATAAGATTTGTATAGCCTGTGCTAGACAGCCGTGTAGCATTCTCATAAAAATTAAGTGCTTAAATGCACTCAACCGTACAAAAATGAAAGATGCAAAAGAAACTACATGTGCAATAATCTCAAAACCGTTTCCAAGAAGCAGGTCAAACCTTATGATAGATGGTTTTGCATGGTTGTAACTGTTCTATATTTTTTAATCTCTACATAAAATATACTTAGAGAATCTTGTCAGATCGAATCATTTTATCTATAGAAGCAACACTTGACTACTCATGCAGCTTCAAATATTAGGACTGAAAAATCAATTACTAAGCAGGAAGATTACATTGTTGGATTGCATATTGATCCTCCAAGGCCCATCCATCATTCTTATGAAACAACTAGTGTTGCATGTGCGTATGATGTAACTCGTGGGGCTGCTCCTTTTGGTCCATTGTCATATGCATATGTAAGTGGTTAAACATCTGGAAAGAATTCAAAGAAGGTCTTCTTGATCGATCATCTTTGCAACCATTTAAGGCTTTGATAGTTTCTGAGTCGAAATCACAGAGAATCTATGGAAAAAATCGGGTAGTTGATTTGTCAAATCTTTCAAAGCTTGCACTAAGAAACTGCGATACTAGAGACACACAAAACGGTTTGATTAATTTGTTGCAACAGATCCAGGATGATACATTTGATGGTGTGGAGATTGGCATGCATGAATATTCAAAAGTTCCAGTTTCTTCATCAATGCAAAAATCAGCTCAATTGCAAAGACGGAAAGCATTAAAATATGTAGATGGTGTTCAACTTCAGGATACACATGGAGTAGATCGCAAAAGTAATGAAAGACTTGCCAGTTTAGGGTCATGCATCCATAGGAGCAACCTCAATAGTGAAGATTATTTTGCCTTCTTTGTCAAAAATTTCAAGTGGAGAGAAGCTACAACATCATTTAGATTAGAGACAAATCCATCAGATGTAATGGTTTATGTGCAAGGTCCCTCACCTGAGGTTGACTTAAAATAGATGCGCTGTAGATATTTCATGTTGATCAGAAAGCACGATTTGAACATCTCAAGAAGCAAACTGAGAACTTACGTATGCGTGGCGTGATACTCAAAGTATCAGGAGGACCAATGCTAGATAGATAGCAGTAAGCTCATTGATGAGCAAATATTTGAAAATGTATTTAAACTTGTTCATGAACGAATTTGAACTTTCCACTTCCCTGTCATTCGCTTCATCATATCCATAATATAATAATAAAAAGTTCACACGGCCAAACTGATTCTCAGGCCAATACACCGCCTAAAGGAACCACACACGCCAAGCATGCACTTGAAAGCATGGTATCAGAAGAAATAAGATGGATGCCAGAATGGATAGCAGGCCCATCGTCCTACATTTGGAGCAAAGCCGGTTGATTCGAAACCAAAAGTAAGATAGTAGGAGTAAAGCAAGCAGCATACCTTTCAGTTACGGAGCTAGTTGTTCATTAAGTTTCTGAACCCGAAGTCTCAGTGGAAAAGCAAGCGGATCGAGATCCAGAGCCTGTTGATCGTAAGCGTGATATTTATGTTCTAGATTGAGACCCAGATCCTCCAGCCCCAGCTTACCTAGTTTCTCCTTATTCATTACCAGCAAAGGCAGTTATAAAGTCGGTTTACCCAGCAACACCCACTAAAGCACCCGCACTAGCAGCGAACGAATTTGAACTGGAATTTAGATTGGGAATTGTTTCATATACAATAATTCAACCAGCCTATCTCTTGCATTTTCAAAAGTAAAGGCCAAATTTTAAAACTACTTCGGAGGGGTTCTCTTTTACCATGATTTGAAACATTGTAAAGTGTTGAAGCCCGTCGATTCACTGTTCACTTTTGGAGATATTGATCATTTTTCATTATCTATTGTACCCAAGTTAGTTCCCAAAACATCGCGAAAGGAGAACATCAAACACTCAAAGCGCACTTAAGAAATCTCATCATCTAAAATATTATGTTTCAATGTTAATTTCACAAATGCACAAGGTTTTCAAAGCTGGCAGAATGAGTGGTATCGAAGAGTGATATCCTTGTAAATTGGGCGAGGAAGAAGTTCATTTGGCCTTGTATGTTGTGCGATGGAGATTATGCACACTGGTGCAGCTGGCTATGATTTAGACAGGATTGGAATCATTTTCAGGCCTAGTCTAAGGCAGCTTGACTACATGATCATGGCAGTCAATTCTAAATATCGGTTTTTAGCGCATTCAATTAATAGTCAAAGGAAGACTGTATTTTGGGTTTGGAGGAAAAAGGCTAAAGGAAAACAAAAAATATTTTGCAGATATGAATTCATTCTACAATATAAAGCAAAGTGCCACTACAGTGAAAACTAAAAACACCCAGAACTAAAAGAAAACACCCAGAACTAAAAGAATATTTTGGAGACATACCTCATCTGCGAGAATGCGAGAGCAATTGAAACAGACGCAACAAAGAATTCAAAGAAGAGTCTTATATGGTACATGGGTTTGGCACGCAACAAAGAATTGAAAGAAGAGTCTTCTATGGTGCATGGGTTTGGCTAGCTCCAGGTGCCCAAAGTTAACAAGGCACTCCGCCATGATTGCAAAGCAGGATCACTATGGAGACCGACTATTAACCTCGATCATTTGGCCACTAAACCCTCATCCTATGCTTTATCTTTTAAAAAGATGTAAAAAAAATTTAACCTAAGTTAAGTTATGAGCCTTTCATTCATTGTACTTGTTTATATTCCAAATCCATCAAAGTATTTATATTCCAATCCATCTATCCAAGTGATCAGAGTACCTATAGTGCATGCAGTGAATGATCTCAAACATTCATCCTTTCCATATGCTGCTTGTCTTTATCATTTCGATATACACTTACAGCTTCTATGCAAGTAGATGTAGTGGCTAGGGTTACTATTAAAACAAGAAAACTGCAGCCATGGTTCTACTTGAATCATAAACCCTTAAGGTTTTGATGCGTCTCAACTTATGATAAAAACACTTTCAAACCTGGCACAAACCTTGCAGCTTGAGTTGAAGGATAGAAGAACTCCCCAATTTCTTTGGGGAACTTTTATTTTTCTCAATTCCTTTCCTTCCATTCCTAATTTTTCATTCACCCAAATCCTTTCCCTCCATGTAAATTGAATTGTTTAATATTAATATATTATATAATGTTTAACTATAATCTATTTATATATGAAAAACATATTATATTAATTATTATATACTAAAAACATATTAAATTTGGTAAATTCAGCTGAAAGATAGCAAAACTCCCCAATTTCTTTGCTAAACTTTTATTTTTCTCAATTCCTTTCCCTCCATTCCTAATTTTTATTTCATCGAAATATTTTCCCTCCAAGTAAATTTAATTGTTTAATATTAATATATTATATAATGTTAAACTATAATCTATTTATATATATGAAAAACATATTATATTAATTTTTTTATACTAAAAACATATTGAATTTGGTAAAAAGTTGCAAAGCGGATTATTATTATTATAATCTTTTTATTTTTATTATTTTAATTTAAAAATTGCAAGCAAACTATTATATAATAAAAACATATTGAATTAGGTGAAAAGGTGCAAAGTGGATTACTATTATTATTATTATAATCTTTTTTATTTTTATTTTTTAATTTAAAAATTTCAAGAGAACATTAAAATGGGAGGGAGTATTATTTTGTTATTAAAAATTGAGACATTGGCATTTTCATAACAAGGGGCACCAAGGTGTGAGGACGATACTGATGGGCGGGTGCGAATGACGATTTCTTGGAGGACGCACATTTTATGGATTTCACTATCAAGACCAAAAGACTTTAACTTGTCAAAAGTTTTACTGATTGGTGAGAGGGTCAATCAAATAGACTCCGACTCTTTCGAAAACAAAATATGAGCACGATAAATGAGATGAGCTGAACTCAAGGATAGAAAAAGAAGACATGACGATATTTCATAATGCAAAAAACACCAAGCTGCCAACTCAACTTGACCATGACATGGCAACACATGAAATATAACTTGATGAATGTGCCGAAGAGGTCAAACAACGATGCAAATGATGAAACTAACTATGCATGAATACCATCAAAGCATCCTGGGATGGCAGGTGCGGGGGGAGTAATTTTTTACTCCAAGGGGAACAAGCAGAAGGAATTTTCCTGGGACATAGGAAGAAAAACCAATAATGGAGCGGAGTGGCTTGGCCTCATCAAAGGGCTGGAGATTCTTATCAACCTGGGGATAACGAGACTTACGGTCTTAGGAGACTCCTTAATCATTATCAGAGAAGCTAGATGTATAGTTGGAAAAATAAAAGAGCCCACTTCAAAAATGCATCATCTCCTCCTCTGCATTAGTAGAGATTTCCATGAGCTTACCTTTCTGCATATTCTTCAAGGACAAAATTGTCAAGCTGATGAAATGGCCAATATCGGAGTTAGGCTCTCCAATTGTTTGCTAAGATATAACAATGATGTTTTGGAAAACTCATGGATCCCTTAGACTTTGGTTAGCCCAAATGGATTGTGCTCATGCCCCTTCTTATTGGATACCTTTTCCTCTTTGGTTTCAACACTTTAGAGGGTTATTTATTTCAAAATTTTGGGATCTCTCCATTGGATTTTTTATGGCTCCTACAGTCCTCGTAGGACGCTCTTGCATTCTTGAATTTATTGCCATTAATCAACTCTCCAGTTGGCCGGCATGCACGCTGGATGCTGGGGTTTATCTTCGCATCTAGAGGCTTCCCAGCTCTCATTCCTTCATCCTCAGAACTCTGCGTATGTTGCTTGTATTTTTGGAGATCCTCTGTGTTGACAGGAGTATGGATTATCAATGCGCAGGGCATCCTCAGGGCGGGGGTGATATGTTTTTCCATGGTGTTGGGCGCCCGCAGGGAAGGGGTGAAGTGATATAGAAATGCAGTAGGTGTTTCAAGCTAGGGAGAGGCCCTAATGGAGGTTGCAGCTGTGGACTACAGTAAGAGGACATGAGAGGAGACTCGGCATAAGCTGAGTGCAACCATGGGCTCGGTCATTATTGCAGACACATCCGGGTTGGGTGTTCGGATATCCACATCATCTATTTCGGGATACATCATCTATTTCAGGATCTTGCATGATCTATTTCAGGATATTATCTATTTCAGGATTCCTATTTCAGGATATGATCTATTTCAGGATTCTGCATGCACAGGCATGCATCCCAGTCACTAGTTTGATGCCTCCAGCACCTTATCCACCTTCTTCTAGCACCCGGGAGCCACCTACCACAGAGTTTTAGCCCTCCTAAGCTGAAAGGCACCCACTTCTCACCTACTGCAAGAGAAGGGCGCACTTGTTCACCTACCACTGCAGTTCCACTTCAGTTACATTCAGTTAGCTCCGATTCTCCCTGATTTGAGGCTAGTTTCACTCCCGACTGACTGTATCACTTCCGTTTGACCTCCAGTTTGATTAGGTGACTTGTTCTAACTTCAGTTAGCCTCCCATGCGCCCCCACTGAGCCTCCAGATCCTATATCAGTGCTACACACTTCAGTTACATTTATTACACTCAGTTAGACTCAGTTTGACACCTGGATGACTGGTTATTGTGATTGATGAGCACCACCGATGATTGATGAGGACTCCTAGATAGAGTCAAGCTACTCTATTCAGTGATTCGAATGGCCTACTTAGTCAATTCGAATTGCTCATTGACAGACATTGTATTCTATTGTAATTCATTCACCCTTTCTGGGATAGAGAGCACTGCTGCATGTTTTGCACAGTTTTGCACCATATTTTCTATGTTCATCTGTTGTGATTGATTTACTTGTTCATTAGATCTGCTGTGACTAATTTTACATGGTATCAGAGCCATGGCAGGGACAAGATTTATTTTCTACAGGTGTTCTACATGAAGAGAGAGCAATCTTTGCTCACCATATATTTCAACAGCGGCATGCAAAATCTCCATGTGCATTCGCTCATGTGCATGCAAGGCTGAAAACATAGTGTTTGTTTGTGTGTGATTTGCAGGTTTCTTACTTCCTCCATGTGCATTCGCTAATGCAAAGATGGAGACTTCTTCTTCACAAAATATTCTTACTCCATTCAACTATGATGAATGGAAACCAAAGATGATTGCATTCTTGAAGAGACAATGTCTTTTTGATATGTGCATTGGTAATACAAGACATTTTGATTCCGATGAAGAGGAGAATGATTGGCTCAATGATTGTGATAGAGCTTTTGGAGCAATGTGTCTTGCTATGTCTCCTTGTATGCGCTACCTCAGTAATACTGCTGAAAATCCAAGTGATCTATGGGTCCAACTTGACAGAGAATTGGGAAAGCAGGAAGAAGAGGATCATGCTAGCCTTTTGGAGAACAAGCCCAGTGAGATCTCCTTATGTGTTCTTTCCGATCATGTGTTGGCCTCAACAATTGTTCAATATGAAGAAGAAATTGTAGATTCAACACTGATTCTCTCAAAGTCTTCTATTTCGAATTCTGAGCAAGATAAACAAGCTCATACTCTAGATTCCGAAGAGGTTCTTGAATCCTCTCTTTCACATGAGTTTGTCGGCATGCGGAATAATGATCTACTTGATGTTTTGGAGGTAAAATCTGATTTTGGAGGTGAAGCATTCGCCCTCCTTGATTGCATGCCTTCTATAAACTTATGTTCTATCATTTGCAAAGTTTCTCAGAGTTTTAATGAAGATGAAGAGCACTACCATTCGCTTGAGTTCAATTCTCATGCATTTTTTGCTGATTTTGGTTTTGATCTCACCCTTGTTGGTTCAAAGGAGATCTCAAGAAACCATTCATCTATGTTTGGAGCTGATTTAACTTCTATTGATAAGAAGTTCAAGTTTCAAGATCTATTTGATCCGATTGGAGCTATTCCTACCTCACTTGGTTCGAATCACAGGTTCCAGGATCATCCTCATATTTTCAGATTTGTTCTCACCTTTTTCGGTATGAAGAGCAAGTTCTTAAAGTCTCCACATTCGCTTGCATCCACAGATGGAGAATTCAAGCACATGTTTTTGGAGCATGATCCATTTACTCCCAAGAGTAAGATACCTCCAGACATATCTACTTGATTTTGGAGCAGTTAAATCTTTTGGTGTACTACAGTCTATTTTGAGGGGGGGTATTTTTCCCATGAGGTTTTCCCCATTTCCTCGGTTTATTGACTGTTATTAGTTTTTGGATTATTGTATTGGGGTGACCTTTGGTCTTAGTTACCAGGGCCCCACATTATTTTAGTTGGCACATCATAGTCTAGCTTGAGGGGGGGTGTTCGGATATCCACATCATCTATTTCGGGATACATCATCTATTTCAGGATCTTGCATGATCTATTTCAGGATATTATCTATTTTAGGATTCCTATTTCAGGATTCTGCATGCACAGGCATGCATCCCAGTCACCAGTTTGATGCCTCCAGCACCTTATCCACCTTCTTCTAGCACCCGGCAGCCACCTACCACAGAGTTTTAGCCCTCCTAAGCTGAAAGGCACCCACTTCTCACCTACTGCCAGAGAAGGGCGCACTTGTTCACCTACCACTGCAGTTCCACTTCAGTTACATTCAGTTAGCTCCGATTCTCCCTGATTTGAGGCTAGTTTCACTCCCGACTGACTGTATCACTTCCGTTTGACCTCCAGTTTGATTAGGTGACTTGTTCTGACTTCAGTTAGCCTCCCATGCGCCCCCACTGAGCCTCCAGATCCTATATCAGTGCTACACACTTCAGTTACATTTATTACACTCAGTTAGACTCAGTTTGACACCTGGATGACTGGTTATTGTGATTGATGAGCACCACCGATGATTGATGAGGACTCCTAGATAGAGTCAAGCTACTCTATTCAGTGATTCGAATGGCCTACTTAGTCAATTCGAATTGCTCATTAACAGACATTGTATTCTATTGTAATTCATTCACCCTTTCTGGGATAGAGAGCACTGCTGCATGTTTTGCACAGTTTTGCACCATATTTTCTATGTTCATCTATTGTGATTGATTTACTTGTTCATTAGATCTGCTGTGACTAATTTTATATTGGGAATCCGCACGGTTAGACTAGGAACCATAGTATTTCCAAATTTGAAGTGGAATTCTTGGATCATTTGTAGGAGTTGGAGCTACAAGTAAGGTTGATTAGAAGTGAAATATTGGAGCACAAGAAAGTCCTATCTTTCCTTTACAATATGGCGTATGCTACACACTCAGAGGCTAAAGTTCAGCATCAGAGCATTGCTGAGAAAGTGGAACACTTAGAAGAGACCTTGGGCCTAGCTTTTCCCCATAAGGCCCATAAGCACAAAGTCTCAGGCAGAGATCTTGAAGACATCAACATGAAAATGGAGAAGCTGCAGAAGTTCATGGAAAATGCTAGAAAATTTGTGGACCTCAGCACGAAGAAGAACGGGGCAATGAGCTCAGATGGAACTGGCATGGATATTGGGTTGCAGTAACTGTTAGTTAGATCGGGTCTCAGGTTGGGCTCTTTCTAGTTCTGTTTTGTTTTTAATGTCTTTTAGTAATATGCATAAGGTTTTTAGAACTCATAGACTAGATAGTAGTTTCAATTTTGGCATCCTGGAAGGTTTGAATTTCCAATTTTTGTATAAGGCACTATCTCAGCAATGTTTTTCTTCTGCATACTCCTTCTAGGGTAGTTCATAAGATGTTATAGTTTTCATAGGACAGGAATATACAATGATAGTTATCAGCTAGAACATGATGAACTTGGTGTGATGGATGTCTTCCTCATATGGGAGCAATCTGATCATTCTCTGTTATGTATTTTCCATCTTTTTATATAATCAAAGCTAGCTAGCCGTTTCTATTGAAAAAAAAAATACCATCAAAGCATCCTCATTAGATGACCAAACCAAAAGAAAACTCATCCCAGTTACATGTCTTATTTTGAAAATCTATGGATTACCTAAAATTCATAAGAATAATACCCCCCTAAGAACTATTGTTAATACTATTGGATCCCCTACCTACCTCTTAGCTAAACTCCTAGCTAGCAAACTAAAAACTCTTGTGGGTAACACAAAAAATTATGTCAAAGATTGTACACATATTTTAAGTAAGATAAAAAGCATGAGGATCAACAATAATGACATCCTCTTGAGCCTAGATGTGGTATCATTATACACCATGATCCCCGTAGATGAAGTTGTGACCTTAATTAAGAACCTAACAGATTCCCAAACAACACGGTTGGTGGAGCTATGTCTATGATCGACATTCTTCAGTTTCCATGGATTCTTATACGGACAAACATGTGGAGTCGCAATGGGATCCCCCCTCTCCCTTGTAGTGGAAAATCTCTTCATGCAGCATTTTGAACAATCAACCATTAGGTCCTCACCACTCAAACTAGATTTCTGGGTAAGATTTGTAGATGATACAAATGTCAACTTAATGGGATCATGGTATGGATAACTTGAACAAATTCATGAAACATTTGAACAAACAGTCTAAAAAAATTCAATTCATGATGGAATTAGAAGAAAATGGTTCCATTACATTCTTAGGTGTTCGTATTTCAAAAGGAGATGATGGCATCCTACCCCTCCAAGTCTTATGAAAAGAGACACATTCTAAGCTATACCTCCATGCAGAGTCACATCATCACCCATCCTAGAAAATAGGCATGATCAATACCTTAGTTCCTAGGGCCTTAATAAACTATGATGACAAACATATTGAGCAATAAACGACTGACATAAATGACTATTGTACAAATTCATTATCAAAATTGTAATTTTCCATTGTGAGTGTGACAGAACTAAAAATGACTAATTCACATTAATCGTTGTTAGCTAGTCATATTTATATTCACGTGACTAAATTATTCATTTATGTTAGTCATTTTTATTTTAGTCACTTGTTATCTAGTCATATATTTTATCCCATGACTAAATTAATCATTTATCTTAGTCGTTTTTTGTTGGCTTATTTAAAATTGCTCAATTTTAGTCATTTAATCCTTGAAAAAACAGTGGTGACTAACGTTTTTAGTCACCTAGTAATTTATCTATGATTTTGTACTAGTGCATCCATATCTGTCACCTTCACCATCTTGCGCATGTACTTATTGTATTCATGTTCTTCTTCATCATGCGCAGATACTCCTAGTATTCATGTTCTTCTTCATCATGCGCATATACCTCTTCAAAGTTACTTCCATATAACTCTTCACACTTCTGTAGGAATATTGTATCCACTTTGACTTCAGCTAATATCAATGACTTAGATTGAATCAATCGACATCCTCTTTGACATTAGTTGACATCAATGAAAACAAAAGTTCAACAAAACATATTTGAGAGGGAAACCTAAGATGGAGAGATCTACCTATTCAAGGAGTCTCAATCAAAAGAGCTAATTGACTGGATCTTAGATATGGAGAAATACTTTGATACATAATATATTAAGGATTGTAATGTCAGTCATATGGCTCTAGATTACCTATCTAAGCTAACAATAACATATCAACATAAATAAGAACATAAAGAGAACAAGGAAAATAATACACCAGATTTACGTGGTTCACCCAATTGGGATTCGTCCATGGCAAGTTTGTCTTCTTATTATATCCAGAAATCTCCCTCAATCTTATAGGAGAGCAACTATAAATTAACCCAATACAATATAGCAGATCTTGAGATCACAATACCATGTGTCAATACTATCTATGAGCATGCACCACTTTATAACTTGTTGTATCTCATTGTTTTTGATGTGACTCCCTTTACCCTATTATATACCAAGAGATATGGAGGAATTACTCTCACATATTGCATGTGGGATAATATAATTCTCCATAATAACATCTCTTTATATAATGATGGATATCAAGAGTATATTTTATTATAATGAATATGGGATATAATGTATTACTCTTTTACATAAGATTGTGTATGAATTCCAACATAATACAAAGATATTATTACCTTCCAAGGAATATAAAATATTCTAACACTCCCCCTTAATAATGGCTGGGAGAAAACCCTTTCTAACACTAAGGAAGGAAGGAGTCATTACTTCTCCCCCCTGATGACAACTTCCAGAATATCCATAATATCCAAATAAGAAGAACACTTTGGCTAATGGAATTTGATGAAGAACAAACACTTTTCATTGAATCATGAAATTGCACATGAGCCATGTTTTATGATGAAATACCAACAACAAGATGCCCAGATCTAAAGAGAAGCCTTTATGGCTACTGGATCTAATAGATGTTGAGAAATTGTGACATAATCCAACAGCAAGGTTCCTAGATCACCACAAGAATCATCACAACCATAACTAATATATGAAGAACTCTGATATAACATCCTCACCAATGTACAAATACCTTTTGACGGATGATACAACAAAACATGTGGCTAAGAACACCACAACAATGTACAAAATACTTAGATGGCTGATAAACATGCAGATAGCAGACATCCTTCCAATAAAGGTGCAATATAAATACTTGTAAGAGACCTCAAACATCGAAGAAACGATACCCCAATGGTCTATACACTGAAAATGAAATCATGCAGCTGAACATCATGAATTTAATAGTAGAAGATGGTGCTTCATTGTTTCTGAAATAAGGTGATAACAAAGATCAAAAATTAATATGCTCGGGAAGGAAGTATGGAAACCAGCTTCTTACAACTTTTCACATAAACATAGAGCTTATTTGCACAAGAAATTCCAAGATTAAGGAATACAAAGATCATAAAACGAAATTGCTCATACATAAATGAAAGTGCTTATACACAAAAAGGTTAGCAAACATCAAATATAAAGATGAAAGATAATATGATAAAAAATATTAACTTGCTCATTAAGGAAAATGAAGTTACTTTTACACATTAAGTGTCAGCCACAACATATAAATAGTGAGCAATAAAATAGTTCACACAAGATTTACAAATATGAGATTGTTCTTATACAATTGCTTTTATAAACATGAAATGATTAGAAATCAACACGATTAAATATGATAAAAAAAGAAAAAATTAGGTATCTTGTTAAAAATATTAAGCATTAGATGGTTTATAGCTGTCATCATGACAAAATACTAGAGATGCATGCCCTTAAAAAATGTCAATCCTTTGATATAGGAATGTGAAACAAATATATACCAAGAACAAGAAATAATCTCTTAATAAACATGATTAGAAGAAAAACCCAAATGCAAAACAAAAAACTGAATAACAGAAAACCAAAACACTTTACCTTTCTAATCAGTAAAACAGTAAAAAAGGGAAACTTTACTTACAACCCTTTTGAAAAGTGCCAAGGAAAGTAACTCGTGGGTGTGCCAACAGTTGTCTCACGGGTAAACACTAATACCCGTGGGTTCTGCACGACGATGTTGCGGTTACTCGCGGATTGTTGTATATTGGAGTCACGGCTACTCATGGGTCTCTATGCAGTAAAGTTGCGGTTATGTCGAAGCACTCGCGTGTCTATGCACAACATGGTAGTGAGTACACTGAATTAAACGTAAGTTTAATAGTAGAGAAGACACGAGTATGTTGTAGAACATGCTGGCCTATACACTGAATAGTTGTGGGTTTGCAGTATACTTGCAGGTTCGTAGTAGGGAGAGTCATGGTTAACTGCGGGTTCTGCGAAGGAAAAGTCGCTAGTGCTGAGTTTGAGGCAGAAAACAATGTCGAATAAGCCGAACACGAAAACCTACACAAATTCTACCAAAATTGGATGAAATATTACTGATTTGACAACTGGAAGATAGATCTCCTTTAGGAGAATCCAAAAATCATAGGGTGATTCCATGAAGACGGGTAAATATTTTTGGCCAAATATGACGATGAAAAACAAAAATTTTACCCATGTATTAAATTGAAGCCCTTGAAACTCATATTTGCCACATGAATTTTGACATGTAGTTAAAAAATGAAATGTAGAGAATTATGTTAGATTTCCAATGATATTTTTTTCTAAATATACCAATGTCATTTATCATGTCAAATTTTCATTTAATGAAACGTGTGTACTTAGAATTTTGAAGATCAATTAACAAGTAGTTTGTGTGTGTGCAAGATAATTTAATGTTAAAGTAATAATTTTAAAAAATGAAATATGTGAACTTGATCTAGACAGAATGCACCAGTGCTTACAAATTTTTCTTTTAATTTTTCTTGAAAAATTATATTTATTATTATTTTTTGAAAGTGACCAATGAATATTTCAGCCGCATTTTGCACACATGTGTGTGTGTGCACCAAATCTTTTGATTGTTTACATAATTTGCAAAACTAAAAATACCCTTTTGAAGAGGACGCACTTATCTAGTGCTTGTGTATTTTTTCAAATTTTTTGGATGTGTATTTTGAATGTTTGATTTATCTTTGAGCTCAATCGAAGTTGTTAGCAAAGTTTTTTAGGGCAAGTTTTAGTAGAAATTTAAAAACAAAAGACATACGAAGATAAAAATTCATAAATTTTATGTATATGGATAGAGGATTCATTGACGAATCCAATGGTATCAAGTCCGCCCATTAATGTGCATTTAATGATATAGTTTAAGCCTCTGAAAGACATGAAAAACTTTATTTCTGCAGTGAAAAGGGCTCTCGTCCTGTTTTTTAGGCCCTCAATCGAGGTATTTAAAATACCTCGATCGAGGGCCTAAACTTAGCAAGTTGCGGGCCTTTTTTTATTATTTTCAAAAGCTAGATCGAGCTTTTCAAAAGCTAGATCAAGATTTTCAAAATCTTGATCGAGCTTTTCAAAAGCTAGATCGATTTGTTGTTTCAACCCTTGATTGAGGTTTTAATAGCTCGATCAAGGTCTTGTTTCAACCATCGATCAAGGTCTTTTAAATCCCTCAATCGAGATCTTTTAAAACCCTTGATTGAGGTTTTAATACCTCGATCGAGGGCTTTAAAAGACCTCGATCGAGGGTCCGCGACACAAATTTTTGGCACTTCGCTCGCCAAAAATCGTGAACGAGCTTCATGGATCAAGTCGGGTATGTGTATTATGTTGAAATATTGTAACTTCTAAGAATATTATATTTCTACTTTATTATTTCAGAGATGTTTCATTCCTCCGTGAAGACCTTATTGTATATCCGGAGATGTTTATTCCTCCATCGGAATGTGGTAACTTGGGTTATTAGAATTCCCTAGTGTGGTTGGCCCAGAGTTAGTTGTAATGGGGTGTTTAACCCAGTGGTTAAACTTGGGGCTGACCTAGTTAGTGTAAAAGTCAAGTCGGAGTTGTGTATAAAAGAGGAGGTGTGTTCCTCATTTAACACACACTATACTCACTTGTGAATAGCGCATAGGTGAGGGAAAGTTCTACTATGGAGGAGAAGGAGCTCATGTCTAGGGTTTACATCTTTGTATTTGCTCGTCACCTATATTGAGGAAGCTTTGCTGGGTTTTCTACCCCATGAGGGTTTCCCAGGATAAATCTGTGTCTCTTGTGCTTATGTTGTGCTTGTTGTTCTTTTAGTGATCCTATATATGCTATTGTTGTGAGATAACCTGAAGGAAGGCAATGTGTGCCACTTACGACACTTGCTTCACTTGCGACAATTTGAAGGTTAGGGTTTTGTATAGCAAAAACCAGTCATCGTTGAAATTTCGCTATAAATCCATTTTGGCAAAGGGTCAGGATCTGAAACCTTTACAAGTCGTAGATAAAATCCCCCTGTACCTTGTTTCCAAAGGAAAACCTCTAATTCGTTGTACTTTGTGATTTATGATCAGTACAAGTTAGGGTTTATGCCTCTTCCAGATCTCAGTCATAAATAGGTGACCTAGGAAAAAAGGTCACAACATGGGCTAGGAAGCTCCAAATTAAGTTTAGTAAAGAGTGACAGGTATACCTTGGGCTGTAGTTTCTTAGGTAAGGTTTTCAGAGGCCGAAGTTGAATCAATGACACGTGGCACACCATACAAGTTCGCTCTCCTGTTTTATCCCATAAACAGGTCACGTTGCAACACTTGGCATAACTCTCTCTCAGAAAATCCAATTGAGGTCAGACCTCTGGGGTTGGAAAGGTGACAAGTCAGGATACCACAGGCCAAGATTTCAGACCCTGTGAATTCGTAATTTCATAGATGCACCAAAAACAATCAGGTGCATATTTCTGTCAAAACATAATTGTTTTCTGAGCACCTTCATTCTTGGCTTATCACTGCTGCGGGAATTTAGGGCTTCGGAGAAAGTTAGAATTTATGGAATCGGAGTCACGGCTGAATTCACCTCATCAAAATCGAAATTTAGAGACCAAGATCAAAATTTTTGGTTGGTGGGAAGGCTGGGCTTGATCAAACCCTGGTTCGGGATTTTGATCAGAAAGATGGAAAATTAGGGCTTCTACAAAAGTTGGAATTTTTGAAGTTCGTGACCATGAATGGAACCTCCTTAGAAAAATCAAAGTTTAGAGATTTGGATTGAACCTTTTGATTGTGCATAAGGGTGGGCTTCACCAAACCCTAGTTCGAGATCCTGTCAAAAAGATCCAAAAGTTTCAAAGGAAATTTTGAGGGGTCAAATTTTGGAGATTTCAAAATTGAAGTATGCTAGATTGATCAGTTCAGCAAGGCACATCTTTCCATCCATTTAGAAGTTTGAAATTCAAAGTTTGAATTTCTAGGGTTTCTCTGACAAACTTTAATCTAGCTCTAGATCTAGCTTCAACAAATCAAAGTGGATTGGGTTAAAAACAATCATGACAGGTATGACTTGAGGAGATACAGGTATGTGTTGAAATATGTACATGATTAAGTTTATGATTGTCTTCATATTATTTAGGTTAGTACAATCTTGATTAATGTTAGACTTGTGTTATTACCCTAGTAAAATATGAATGCATTGGAATGATAGAATACATTTATTGATTAGGGTTATGACACTTATGATTGTACTAGTGCACTGTGCTATTATATGAGGATGATGTTGTCTGCTAACAAGATACAGGTACATCAAGAAAGACAAATCAAGTTCTATGACCATGATGACATAAGGACAAGGACTCATCCATAGTCTTTTACCACATAGAAGATCTAGTTACGAGGTATGCATGACCTTGTTCTACTATGCTTAACCCATGAGATATGTAGGTTCTAGCACAAGGTCTCTAAATCATTGAAGAGAACAAAGAAGATATTATTTGGGTATGTTAAGACATAACCAAGCTTGATAATCCAGGTATGTTTTCCTATATCAAGTTAGAATCCTACTTTGTTAGGATCTTAGGTAAGTATATTTATGTTTGAAATTATCATGACCATATATACTTAAGATTATTTACAATCATAATGTTTTGATAGTATTAAGACTATACTAATGAATGTATGATGATGTATGAGATCATGATGATGACACTAGTGCACACTTAAGAATGCATAGTGGTCCAGGATGGATAAAAGTTCAAAATAGAGATCAAGCGGGAGGAAACCACACAAACATAAAAGATAAGTGTTTAGGTTTTCATTTGAATTACTTCTTGAATATCTGAATAGTAAATGATATTGCTCGTAATAGTTGTATGAATTCCTAGAATATATCATGTTGAGTGTAAGCATTCATATGGCATTGAACAGTATACTACTAATATGCATGTGATGGGTAAGTTGGACAAACTTTCCATTGTTGTTTCTCTAGAATGAAACTTCTTTGCTGACATGCTGAGAGTTGTGCACACTCTTGATAGTATGTTCTGGTAAAGATGGAAGGCATCTAGATAGCCACTATATGCATGCAAGATATGGAAAAGTGTTGTGCCAAAGTATTGTTCAAGAACGTTGCATAACTATGTGAAGCATATCTATATGCATAATAGGTTATCATGTCAACATGATTTGATGATTATGAAGTATTACTAATTGTCTAACTAACTTTGATTTGTAGTAAAGATCATGAAGAATGATGAACACTGAACAAGTGATGGATGTTCAACAAGAAGACTTACAAATCAAACATGCTATAGAAGGCTCGTGCTAGAAGATTCTCTTAGAAAGAGGAAGAGGATCATGATGAGATGCTTGCTCCAAGTGGCTAGATAAGACCATTCTTTTAATGGTGTAATTGAAGAAGAAGTGTGAACCAAGCTTTGTACGGGTACCCAGGATCGATAGTCATTTGATGAGCTTAATGATCACCATGGGTGATGTGGATTTCAACCTTCGCTACAAGGTTGAAGATGGTGTCTATATACAGATGACATTTTTCTCTTAGATGGATGCAAGAAGGAACTCACCATAGAGTTCGAATGATCTTGAGGATCATATCAGTAGACCCATCTGATGGGAGATGGCACAAATAGATATGCAGAAGATCACTCAATGCAGAGTGTGAATGATGTTCAGTCATAGAGAGAGAATTGATAGCTTCTTGACAAGATTGGGCTTTACTAGAAGTAAAGATGATCCTAACCTTTACCTTAAGGTTATGGATTATACTATTATTGTATGTGGATGATCTCTTTCTGACAGGGAATGAGAAACAGATCATGGAAAGCAAGAAGAAGCTAGCTACAGAATTTGAGATGAAAGATCTCATATTGATGCATTACTTCCTAGGACTAGAAGTATGGCAACGCTCAGAAGGAATATTTCTTAACTAGGGAAAGTATGCTGTGGAAATATTGAGAAAATTTGATATGTTGGAATGTACAACCATGGCCACTCTTATGGGTTCCGAGTTGAAGCTGTTAGTTGATGACTCATCAGAGTTAGTGGATGTAACTCTGTACAAACAGATTATTGGGTCATTGATATATCTAACGAATACCAGGCCAGATATATGCTTTGTTGTGAACACCTTGACTCAGTATCTAGTGGAACCTAGGCATGTTCACTTGATAGCTGCAAAGCATGTGATGAGGCACCTAAAGGGTACAGTAGACTTTGGTCCATGTTGGAGATCATGAATTCAGATTGTATGGCTACACAGATGTTGATTGGATAGGAAGTGTATCAAACAAGAAGAGCACATCAGGAGGGTGCTATTGTCTGGGATCTTCCATGATCTCGTGGTTCAACAGGAAACAATCTAGTGTGGTCCTCAGCACAGCTGAAGTGGAATATATAGTTGCTTGCTATGCCATTTGTGAAGCAGTATGGCTTCGAAAACTATTATTAGGACTATTTGACTTAGATATGGACCCCACTGTGATCATGTGTGACAACTAGAGTTGTATCAAAATGACAGAGAATCTAGTGTTCCATGATAATTCAAAGCACATAAAGATCCGATATTTCTATATACGGGATATGGTGCAGAAAGGAGCTATCAATCTTGAGTATGTAAGCACTGACCAACAAGTTATTGATATATGGACCAAACCTTTGTCTCACGTTTTGAGTATTTCCGAGATAAGCTTGGTGTAGTTCATAAGGACCCTCCTCAAAAGGGGGAGTGATTTGGTCACTAATGATGATATTTCCTGCATCGACAATGAGGTCGATGATATGGATACCTGTATTGGTGATACCGACAATGAGGTCGATGAGTGGTCCTGAGACTTGGTCTAAGTTGACAAGTGGATTGCATCATCCCTGGACTTCGATCCCCTGAATTCATCCGTAGACATATCTCTCCGAGAAGGAAGTCCCTAATGGACGAGAGGGATTGCATCATCCCTAGACTTAGGTCCCCTGAATTGATTCATAGACATATGTCTCCGAGAAGTGGTCCCTAGTGGACAAGAGGGATTGCATCATCCCTAGACTTCAGTCCCCTGAATTGACCTGTAGACATATGTCTCCGAGAAGTGGTCCCTAGTGGATGAGAGGGATTGCATAATCCTTGGACTTCGTTCCCCTGAATTGATCCATAGATAGATGTCTCCGAGAAGTGGTCCCTAGTGGACAAGAGGGATTGCATCATCCTTGGACTTCGGTCCCCTGAATTGATCCGTAGACATATGTCTCCGAGAAGTGGTCCCTAGTCGACAAGAGGGATTGCATCATCCATGGACTTCGGTCCCCTGAATTGATCCGTAGACAGATGTCTTCGAGAAGTGGTCCCTAGTAGATGAGAGGGATTGCATCATCCATGGACTTCAGTCCCCTGAATTGATCCGTAGACATCTGTCTTCGAAAATTGATGATAGGACTGCATCATCCCTGAACGTTTAGTTCAAAATGATGTGTTTGGATTGCATCATCCATAGACATGGGACTTGTCTTAAATTGATAAGGATTGATCATCTTGGGAATTTGATCTGGATTGTATCGTCCATGGACCTATGTCCTAAAGTGAGAGGGATTGATCATCCCGTAATAGGATCTTGTGTATTGCAGAGTATGTTGCTATGATGATGTTGTAGATCGAGATGATCCAGATGCTCTAGATTGAGATGATCCAGATGCTGTAGATCGAGATGATCGAGATGATGTAGATCAAGATGATCAAGATGTTGTAGATCGAGATGATCCAAATGCTGTAGATCAAGATGATCCAGATGTTGTAGATTGAGATGATCCAGATGCTATAGATCGAGATGATCCAGATGCTATTGATCGTGATGATCTAGATGATGATGCTGATGATCGTGTGATGACGATGTTGATGATCGTGTGATGACGATGTTGATGATCGTTTGATGATGATGCAGATGATCGTGTGATGACGATGCTGATGATCGTATGATGACGATGCTGATGATCGTGTGATGACGATGTTGATAGTCGTGTGATGACGATGATTATGTGATGACGATGTTATTGATCATGATGATCCAGACGATGATATTGCTGTAGCTGTTCAAGTGCTATAGAAGATGAAGATTCAGTACTGAAGATGTTGATGTTCCAGTACCTACTTGAGTTACTGATGATGAATAAAGAAAGATTCCAATTATTTATAGTTGTATCATGTATGATGTATTTGATGACTCCTTTCTCCTGCATATGTTGTTATAATATCCTTCTTGATAAGGTGGAGTGTTGAAATATTGTAACTTCTAAGAATATTATATTTGTACTTTATTATTCCTGAGATGTTTCATTCCTCCGTGAAGACCTTATTCTATATCCAGAGATGTTTATTCCTCTGTCGGAATGTGTTAACTTGGGTTATTAGACTTCCCTAGTGGGTTCGGCCCATAGTTAGTTGTAATGGGGTGTTTAACCCAGTGGTTAAAGTTGGGGCCGACCTAGTTAGTGTAAAAGTCAAGTCAGAGTAGTGTATAAATAGAGGAGTGTGTTCCTCATTTAACACACACTACACTCACTTGTGAATAGCGCATAGGTGAGGGAGAGATCTACTATGGAGGATAAGGAGCTCATGTCTAGGGTTTACATCTTTGTATTTGTTGGTCATCTATATTGAGGAAGATTTGCTAGGTTTTCTACCCCATGAGGGTTTCTCGGGATAAATCTATGTCTCTTGTATTTATGCTGTGCTTGTTGTTCTTTCAGTGATCCTGTATATGCTATTGTTGTGAAATGAAATGCAATGCTAATATTTTCTGTCTTAGCATATTGAATCTTAACATATTATGGTTCATTGATTTCATATTGTAACTATTTATTATTGACTAAATATATGCTTCTCAGTCTTTATTACTCAAAAACATTGCTATAATTGCAAAAATATTTTCAGTAGAATCTTACAATTATGGCCAATAAATCTACTAATAATTTGTATTATTGCAAACCAAACCAAAATTATTATGTGATTACAATGGTTGGCATGGAAAAATGCAAATTCGTTAATGTTTATAGGGATTAGGAATATGAATAGTAGATAACTATAAACAATATAAAAATCTTAGCCAAAATGAAAAAGAGAGTACTATAGTTATGCATAGCTAGCCATTAGGAGGTATAACACTATTAGGATTATGTTTTGTTTTTTAGTCCATATAGATCTACAAAAACAACATCAAGAAACCCTTGAAACATTTCTGCAAAAATCTACACAACAAGGTTAGGGTTAGAAGAGAAAACTGTAGAAATATGCCCAAATCTGAAGAGAAGCCTAATGGATATCATATAGAAAGCAAATCTACAAAATAAAAAATGCCTAGATGATAGTAGTTATTGATTGAAAGCTATAGAAGGTGATAGATTATAACAACCGACTCTTATACCATGTTAGCGATATGGATCTAGATAAACTAGCTTACCTATCTAAATAAATAAGAACAGAAAGAGAACAAGGAAAAGAATACACCAGATATAAATGGTTCACCCAATTGGGCTATGTCCACGGGAAGTTGTCTTCTTATTATCTCCAGAAATATCTTTCAATCTTACATGAGAGAAACTATAAATAACCCCAATACAATATAGTAGAGCTTGAGATCACAATACCATGTGTCAATACTATCTATGAATATATACCACTTTATCACTTGTTGTATCTCAATGTGTTTGATGTGACTCCCTTGACCTTAATATATACCAAGATATGTGGAGGAATTACTCTAACATATTGCATGTGGGATAATATAATTATCCATAATAACATCTCTTTATATAATGATGGATATCAAGAGTATACTTTAACATAATGAATATGGGATATAATGTATTACTCTTTTACATAAGGTTGTGGATAAATTCTGACATAATACAAATACATGATTACACTCCAAGGAATATAAAATATTCCAACACCTAATAGGGTAAAACTGGCTTGCCGGAAGTTGAAGGGTCATGGAGCTATGTGGTGGAACTATGTATAGTTGGATAGATGGAGGAAAGGGAAGGATAAAATTAGGACTTGGGCTAGAATGGTGGCTAAGTTGAAAGGTAATTTCCTTCTTCCAGAATATACTTTAAATTTCTATAGGAAATTGAAAATTTTGAGGCAAAAGAAGATGGCTTCTAAGGAGTATACAAATGAACTTTATATATTATTCATCAGGTCTAGATATAGCAATGAAGGTGATGAAGCAGTGGCCAAGTATATCAATTGGTTGAAGTATACAATACAAGGTGACTTGTGTATTGTGGGTTAGAATAGTTGGAGAATCATGCCAATTTTCCTTGAAGGTGGAAGAGAAACTATCTAGGGAGACCATCATTGTAAGATGGAAAAATACAGTTAGAGGTAAGAGAAGAAATATATATGTAAGAGGACAGAATAGTGGGACTAAAGAAGAAGAGAGAAATAATTCTAATGCTCCAACCTAAGAATTTTGAAGGAGCAATGAAGCCGAGAGGTAGAGGAAATGTGGTTTGTAGAGGAAACTTTAGAGATGGAGGAACTCGAAGGACCATTGTAATTTGTTATAGGTCTCAGGAACCATGACATAAGGATTATGGATGATCTGAAAATTTACATACTGCAAGAAGGTAGGAGAACATAAGGCTCATGTCACTCAAGGAGCTAAAAATATTGATGTAATTCAACCAGAGGCTGGAGGAAACGTGAATCCTTCCAATTGGGAAATGACTGAAGAAGTAGACCGGAGAAAGTCCCTTATCAAGACAATATGCATAATAGGAGGTAAGTGTTCTTCTTTAATTATAGATGGAGGAAGCACACAATTTTTATTGTCCACATAGGTCAAATAAAAGAGGAAATTGAGGTGTAGACCAAATCCTCATGCCAATAAAGTATCATGATTTCAAAAGGGGCACTATGTCACTATTTCCCAATAGTGTATGATTAATTTTAAGATTTGGAATTATTATGATAATATGATATGTGTGTTAGCACCTAACTATCTATAGCATAAACGTTGAAAATGAGGGGCGGAGGGTTAGAAACTTTACCTGGTGGAGGCCCGAGGTCCCCTTCTTTCTCCATGGTTAGATGCTAAGGTATGAAAATATTGGTGTAGAAGGGGTGAATATGGTGCATAATAAGGAAATTTGCAAAGAAATGTGTTAAAAGACCTTTGAAAGGACCAAATTAACCCTAATTCCTATAGTCCGCATATAAATAATGTGAAGGGTTAAGTGCTACGTAGGTTAGCACCGTCAATCGGGCGCGGGCGCGAGATCAACATCTCCCATTGATCATTTCATGGCCGAGTTGCAAGGAAGAAAGGGAGTAGGAAGTTGCGATGGGAATTACTGCTAGACAAGTGTCAACTCTGGAAGACATCGCAAGGAGGAAAAGCATTTCAGGTGCATGCGATGCCTCGATGTTGGGGACAGTGCGGTAGAGATCTACAGCGGAGGCCCATCGTCTCAGATCGGAGGGTTCAGGATAGGTGTGCTTCGCCACCCCGTAGGTCTCCCAAGATGAATGGTGCGGGTTGCAGGGAAGGTCAAATCAACGGTGATGCGATGATAAAGGTGCATGGAGGATAGATAAGGTGGACCCAGTTGGAGGAAAGGGACATAGAGGTTAATCGTTTCATTTGTCCCACTGTTGGCTTGGTTTTGCAACCAAGCTTAGTGCTATGGGCACCTATCAACAAGTGATAGCAGTTTCAATATTGAAAGCAAAAACAATTGTAAATCTAAATCTAAACTAAACTAAACTAGCATGGGCATATCATAATAAACTTTTGAAAGATTTGAAATCAAGAACAAGAAATAGAATAAAGAATAACTTTGTATTAAGAATAGGGGCAAGCAAGTGCTTGCAATGGTGATACCTCCAAATGGTGAAGATTGTTGAGCAACTTCCAAGGTGAGTAGCTCCAAGCTCCAAGGGTCTCTTCTCCAAAATGGCTACAATGGTCAAAAGCTCAAGGGAGATTTTGATAGCATGAGGATAGGAAGATGGATGGATGGAAAGTGAGCAGCCCCTACCACCTTTTTATAGCTTTTGGTGGTGTGGAATACCATTATGGTTTTGAGGAAACCAATGGTATTGACCAACATGGTTTAGGTACCTTTTCCCTCCTTTTTCCTTTTTAGAATATTTTTAATATTTGTATTCCCTTTTTAATATTTTTGGGAATTCTGGACCCTTTTTGAGGGTTTTTTATACTTTTTGAGGAAAAATATTCATTTTGAGTGGAAAAAGGGGTGTATTAAGGTCTTTTGGTGACCTTTTGGTGGCTTTATAGGCTCAAATGGTGAAAAAGTGGACAAATGGGTCATGTGAATAAGGAAATGAGCTAGTGAGCACTTTTTGGGTGTTAACACCCACTGTGGATGCTAAGCAAAATTAGATCAACAGTTCCCAATGATGGATGCATCAAGGAGTAGCTTGTTGCATAGAGGAAGGAGTGGTTGCGACAAATGGGACCCATTCGACAGATGTCAACACCGAGGCCTGTCACACGATGGAAGGGTGGTATTGGAAACCACATAGGTGTTTACGACACTGCTTTCGTAGACACATGGTTCCCAATGAATGGTGCAAATCAACGCTGGAAGAATGATCCAATAGTAGAGAAGAGTTGGAAGTCAAATCTACAATTAAAAAGGAGACCGGATCTAAAGGTCGAGATCAATACACGAGCGATTGATGGGTGATAGAAGTGGACAGGTGGCAAAGAAGCTCGAAAGATAAAAAAAAGGGGTTATATATATAAGAGTCGTCATGGGAAGTTGACATTTTTTCTCGAACTTGTCAAAGTTAGAAGCCTCTCGGCATGTGAGAGACGACGAAGGCGACAGGACCTTTGACAGGGCATGCTCAGGGTTTCCAGTGACAGGTAGGACCTTGTAACCACCATTCTCTGCAAAACTAGGTCTAATCATAAAATGGAAGAGGAAGAGGTTTCTACCAGTTCTAGGGTTAAAATTGCTTTAGCGAATAGGGATTTTGATGTATCTGACACTGGTGTGCGACTCCCCATGCACGAGGTTAAGAAGAGGCTGAGGACCTTGCTTGAGCAGGGTTTGGATATACATAGGGTTTTCCAGTGTTCCTTGTTTTTCTTCTGTCCTGACCAGATTATGCCTTTTGCTGAGTTTGTGTCGTGGTGTTCGTTGAACTATTCAGAGCCCTAGCGGGTTATCATGGATGCCCAATAGTCGAAAATTATATGTACAGTAGACACGTCGGTCGTTAGGAGGTCTTAAGGAGTCCCTGAGTCCCAAACCATTGAGTCCGAAGGTTTGTATGAAGAGTATGCCATTGCTTTATTTCGTCAATTTTCCCCCGAAGGTCGGCAAGCATTTTTGGTCACTTTCTTTAAACCTAGTGTAGAAGTCGCAGAAACCCCTTTTACCCGTTGGATGTCAACCTTTTTAATGACAATACCAAATTGGTCCTTTTGTTGATTGCCCAATTTTTAGGTTTAGATACAAACTTGTGGGTCACATAATTATAGTTAAGCTTGTTGTTTAGGATCAACGTCAGTTCACAAGGAACTAAAAATGCACCAGTACCGTCCCTCAGGTTTGAGGATTTTCTAGCAGAAAGGATCCATTCACAATTGAGCAGTTTTCCCAATACTAGGCTTTTTCGGTATCAGACTCAATTGATGAAAATGGTTATGTGCAGCAGTGTAGAGAGTTTGTAGTTTTCACCGTTGCTTGACACAGATGCTTTGGAAGACAATGCCTTTAACTACTTGAACTATATTTTACCCCCTGTTTATGAAGTCATTTTTGGGGAGAGATTACCTAGGGTTTTTTCGGAGATGGAGGTTACGATGCAGCTGAAAGATGAACTGGCAGTTGGAGACTGGTTTCTATTGAAGGATGCTACAGTGGTTAGACTGTATGGTTTTGTGAAGGAGCCCTATATTTTGCCTGCTTTCTTGACATTGCGAACCTTCGCTCTTGAGTTCTTTAGGCAGAAATTGATTCTGGAGGTTGAGCAATTTTTGCAATTCAAGAAGGGTACTGATCTAAAATACCCGTGGAAGGTAGGTCCATTCATCATAAAGAGAAAGGAAGCTGTGGTAGAGGTAGAAAGGTTATTAAAGCTTATGGGGTTCAAGAAAGATGTGGCAATTGAATATGATCCTCTGCATATTATTTCTAAGAGGAGGAAATCATGTAATTTGAGGGCTTTTGAATATAAAGAGATGGAAAGATTACTAGAGGCACAAAATTTGCTTCGCTATTAGCCCGATGTGGAGGAGGTTGTGGATTTGCAAGAGGACGACATAATTCTGTCCAATTTGACAATGGACATAGATTAGGTGCCGGAAACTTTAGAAGGGGGGCGGAAAAGAGATTTAGAAGAAGTTAAGGATCCAGAAAATTAAGAGGGGAGCGGAGACAAGCGTCCCAAAGTGGAAGCATAGAATGATGTTATTGTTGATGCAACTCAAAATGAGTTGGTGGTTTCTGCAACTAAAAAGGAGTTGGTTGTTTCAGTAGCTTAGAGAGAAATGGTTGTTTCAATGGATGATGAAAGAGCAGATAAGGAAGGTTTTTCAGTTCCGGAGGTCGAAGTTCAAGAATACCAATTTCAAGAGGTAAAGAATGGTAGTGATGTAGGTAGATTTATGTCCAAGGCTGACCTGTGCGAGAATTATGAGCAGAACAAACAAACCTCTTCCCAAAAGCTTTTTAATCTGATGCCCGCAATCTAGGATCTATCGAGTTCTGGGGTTTCTTTGATGACCAGCAAAGACTCGAAAAGAAACATTTTAAACCTGGTGGTATGTACAGAGAATAAGGCGACCGAAGTAAGGGTTCATTGGAGGAAAATCCCAGTGCCGGATAAAATCCAATTTCAAAAGCATATCGGAGACTGCATATATGATGTTTTCATAGGAGCATCACTGAAAGATGATAATTTGGAGGTTGTTGTCAAAAAGTTAGAAGGCCAATTGAAACAGGAAAGACTAGAAAACAGAGCTTTTCAACAGACGGTCAAGAATCTAGAATCCGACCTAGTTGGAAGCGACGACGGAGGCAAAACAATTAAACGACTGTTGGTAGAGAAAGATAACCTCATTCTGAAGCTACAGAAAGCGGCGAAGATCCCAAATATACATCTAATCCAGGCTCTAGAAGAAATAAAGCTAGAGATAGAAAATGATGCCTTATCTACAGAATTGAGTGACTATAAAGCAGAATTGTTAAAGTTTTCTGGTAAAGAAGACAATTGGAAAAAGGAGAGAATAACCTTGGAAAAGCAGCTTGAAGATTTAAAAAGTAACTTGTCCAAGTTAGACATGTGGCCTTCAAATACGAATCAAATACCTAGGGGGTACGATTTGGGTGTTAAAAAAATGGCGCCGCTACCGGGGAACGATTGCCTTATCATCCCTGGGAGAACGACAGAGAAGTTTGAGTTTTAAAGAAAAGAGAAATTTTTGTGGGAAAATAGAGGTTTCCAGATTTTGATAAGGTTGTGTGTTTTTTGCCCTGGCGACTCCACTCATTGCGGATTATATTAAAAGGAGACTCCACTGGAGAATGTTGGGTATGTTATATCTCTTCACATGGTCGCTGCGTGTACAACACGATCCCTACGGCACCTTCGATTCGCCTGCGCCGGGCGCGTCCGGAGGGGGGGGGTTTAGAGGGGGGGGTAGCCCGACAGGGCCCACCCCCTTCGTTTCGGACCGTTAGGTTCCGAAACGACACGGAGGGGGCCGTTAGGCCCCCGGAGTCCGCGCGGAGCGCAATTTTTTTTTTGGGTTGCTTTTTGCTTTTTCGCGATTTTCGACCCATTGTACTCTATCTAATTCCGGTAAAAGGAATTAGGGTTGTAACCTAATTCGGGTAAACGAATTAGGGTTTTAGATGCTGCAGAATACCATTTATTGTATTGTACATGTAAAATAAACATATAATGAAAAAGGAGCTATGCGGCTCTAAGTTTTGCTGGTTTTTCCCGGTTAAGGGTTTCCAGGTGAAAATCTCTGTGTAATGTGTGTGCCATTGTGTATTGTCTGTAAATGCTTAAGAATCGATATATGTTTGTACTTCACTGTTAAGGTTTAAAACTTACAGAGAAGACCAGCGGGACAAAGTCCTATTCTAAAGAACTCTCCAAGGGAACCCTAGCATCCAAGAAGATCCATACCCGAGGTAATCCTTTTTCAGAAATTTTGCTAGTTGTGGATAAGCCAGAAAGTTTGCTCAGACATAAGATTGGAAAAAATACGGCTAATGTTTCTAGCAGTGAAAGAATTGTGTCTAAAGAAGAATCATTTGTTTTTCAAGAGTTAGATATAGAGATAGACCTTGAGGGATCATTGCCAAGATCAAGATCTGAATCATATGTAAACCTAGGTGAAGTGGGTTTGAATGATACTGAGTTATATTTGCTAGATCCTGTGTGGTGCTTGAAAAGTACTGTCAAAGCTAAAAGTGCCAAAATCCATTCTCAAATTCCCAAGCCTCATACCATAAACCTTGCCAATAATTTTTCCCAAAATATCCTTCAGGATATCACCCCTCAAGCCCAAAATCCACTTACACTCATGGCTACTAGATTTGCACCTTTAGTCCTACCAGTTGTTCTGCATGACCTCCCGAAGAACTATTCCCAAAGGATTGTCTCTTATGAGGGAGAAGGAGAATTTTCAGCCAGGCAGCATGTCGACAGATTTGAAGATTTCATTGATTTGGAGGAAGTGGACTCTGATGATGCTAAGATGAGGTTGTTTGCCTAGAGTTTGTTTGGAGAACCTAAGAAATGGTTTAGACAGATGCCAAATGCTTCTATCCATGATTTTGCGGCCTTTAAGACATTGTTCTTAGAAAGGTGGGAGACAATAAGGAGTCCTTCCATAGTCCTGTCTCAATATAATCATTTGAAGAAAGGAGATTTTGAATCTGTGCATGAGTTTTTTACTAGATTTATGAAGGCATGCAATTCCATTCCTGATGATCTAAGGCCTTCAGAAGGCACTGCAAAACTCCATTATGCAGATGGCTTTGATGGAGACTTTTCATGTACATTGAGAGAAATAAAATCAACCTCCCTTCCTGCTATGCTAAAAAATGCTACAGAGGTGGAGGCAAACATGATGGCTTTGGGAAAGATGAAAGATAAAGCGAAAGCAGAAAAAAAGAGGAAAGAGACCCAAACATCTACCTCCTCCTCTTCTAGTGATGCCAAGTTCGATACGATGATGAAAGCCATGGAAAAACTGATGGATAGGTTAGCCTTGGAGAACCAGCCTCCCATTAGAGATCATCCTAAAAACCAAATAAGAAATCCTAATTTCATAAGGCCACCCCCTCAAAGAAATCCGAGGAACCCTGATGACCAACAGATAAGGCCGCCTTTCCCTGAAAATTTAGTTGATCAAGAAGGGCCTGAAGATCCCATGGGTGACCATATTCATCTCTTTGACACTCTAGACCATGAAGTACTTTTTACCGAAAGAGAGCATAATTTCTTCACCAAGGGAGGCACCAGCCAAAGCCCTGAGTTGGATTTTGAGCAGTACCAGATAGGTTATCAAAATGTTGTAGATGATATTCAAAGAAGGATGAAACTAAGGAATCAAGATGTAACAATAAACAGAGGAAATCCTAGCCAAGCTCAACCCTCTAATACTTAGTAAGAGGCAGAAAATCCGAAGGAGAAGCAGTAGGAGGTTGTTGCATAGAAGACACCAGAGGATAAGGGGTAGCCTTCCAAATAAGTTAGACATTGAGAATTCATTGAAGTAGAGAAACCAGTTTCAACCTTCAATCTAAAGGCAGAACTATCCAAGGTGAAGATATCCATCCGCCGGAATGAGTTGTTAAGGAACAATGAGTATAGGGAAGAGATAGCTATCCTGGTAAAAGGACAAGGGGAATGTCCACATGACATATTGGAGGTGACAGAGGATGCTCCCACCATAATTTTTGCGTCCAAGCTTGAAGAGCCAGATAATTAAGAAGCTTCCCTGTTTTATTTGAGTTTGAATGTCCATGGAAAAACCCTACACAATGCATTAATAGACTCTGGGGCATCACACAATTTTGTGCCAAAATATGTGATGGAGCAATTGGGGCTAGAAGTTACTAGGACATACAAAGACCTCTATTCTTTTAACTCCTGAAAGGTGCAATTCCTGGGGCTAATAAAGAATTTGGTAGTGACCCTCACCCAAATACCATCTAAAAACATTATGATGGATGTGGTAGTGGATAATGTGCTTGCTAAATTTGGGATGCTATTGTCAAGGTCCCGAATTTAAAAATTGAAAGGGACTATGCAGATGGACTTGTCATATGCCACTATACCTCTTTTTGGGAGCAATAGAAGAATGTATAGAGAGAAGAGGATGGATTATGCTATCAGCAGCACAAACAAGCCTAAAAATCACCCTGTATATGATGTAGACATGGACATAGGTTCCTCTATCTTCTTCAATGATGGCCCCCATATTGATCCTGAGACTCCCACATATATTGAAGTTAATGAAGATAAAGAGTTTGCAACAAGATATGAAGCCTTAGAGAAGCAGAAAAAATGAAGAAGGCCTATGGTCTATCTACTTTGATGGATCGTTGACCAAAAATGGTGCTGGAGTAGGGGTCTGGATCATACCTCCTGACAGGGAGTCCAGAGCTTTGTCATATAAGTTGACTTTTGAATGCACTAACAATGTGGCTGAATATGAAGCTCCGCTCCTAGGATTACGAGCCCTGAAAGATTTGGGAGCCAAAAGGATAGAAGTGTTTGGATATTCAGAGTTGGTGGTCAATCAAGCGAATGACAGCTATCAAACCAAACACCCCAAGATGAGGGCCTACAGGAATGAAGTATAGGTTATGTTTGGAATTTTTTTCATGGAACACAAGATCAGGGTGATACCCAGGTGCAAGAATCAGGTGGCTAAATCCTTGGCCACTACTGCTGGTGGTTTTAAAACTTCTATCTTTTCTCAGGAGAAATATGAAGTGGAGGTGGTGAACAGGCCATCTATTCCAGATAATTCTAAATACTGGCAGGTATTTTATGATGATTTACAAATTAAGATGTTCTTAGAGTTGTCTGGTGAGTTTGCCAATGTTCAGATCGACACTGAAAATGAAAACTTGGAAGGTCTTGTGGACTAAGAGAAGTCAAAAGATGAAGAGGATGAAGGTAAAGGCTGGAAAAACATGCTGGGTGGAAAGGATATCATTCAATTGAAGAGTAATTATATCCCAAAGGGTTTGATACCTCTAGAGAAGCTATTTGACAAGAATGATGTAGCTAAAAATCCAAAGTTCGAACTTGCCAGTGATGCTGTAGAAGACTAGAACTTGGGTACTAAAGAAGAGCCACGGATGGTGAACCTGTCCAAGAAGCTGCATGCTAAGAAGAAAGAGCGGTATGTAGAATTAATGAAGAAATATGATGATGCTTTTGCCTGGAGTTATGAAGACCTGAAGGAATATGATACTTCCATAATACATTATTCTATTCCAATCAAAATAGGGGAGAAGCCTTTCAAGCAGAAGCTGAGAAGAATGAATCGAAAACTATTTCATATAAAAGAGAAAGAAATCAGAAGACTATTCAATGCAAAAATCATTGTCACTCTGAGGTTTTCCCAATGGATATCCAATCTGGTTCATGTGAGGAAGAAGAATTGTGAGATCAGAATTTGCATAGATTTCAGGAACCTTAACAGGGCTTCACTGAAAGACAATTATCCTCTGCCTAAAATGGAGCATATCTTACAGAAGGTGGTAGGCACAGAGAGAATCTCAACCATGGATGGATTTTCAGGATACAATCAGATTAAGGTGTGCCTAGAGGACCAAGGAAAAACTGCTTTCACCACTCCTTGGGGCACCTTCATGTATGCGAAGATGCCTTTTGGGATAATGAATGCAGGAGCCACTTTCCAGCATGCAATGGACATAGATTTCGCTGAGGAGAAAGACAAGTTTGTGGTGGTCTATATGGATGATATAATAGTGTTCTCCAAATCTAATGAAGAGCACCTGAAGCATCTAGAGCAAGTTTTCAAGAAATGTAGAAATATGGTATTTCCCTTAACCCCCAAAAGTCACATTTTTCACTAGAAGAAGCCTAGCTCCTGGGGCATATTATTTCCAAAGAAGGTATCAGGATTGATCCTAAGAGGGTCAATGCTATCTAGAAATTTTGGGAGCCAAGAAGTAAGAAGGAAGTACAATCTTTCATCGGGAAAGTAGGTTTCCGGAGAAGGTTTATTCCAAGTTTTGCAGAAATAATGAGAAACATCACTAATATGTTAAAAAAGGAGAATCAGATAAAATGGATTGAGGAGGCCAAGGACTCATTCAAGGGCATCAAGAAAGCTATCATTGAGGCACCAGTATTAGCCAGTCCATATTTCTCCAAGGATTTTCTGATATTTTCCTATGCATCTGAACATATAGTGGCAGGAGTGCTATTGCAAAAGAATGCCCAGAATGTTGAGAAACCGATTGCATTCTTCGGCAGGGTGCTGAGGGATAGAGAGTTAAAATATGATATCATGGAGAAACAAGCCTATGCCCTAATTAAGTCACTGAAAGAATTCAGGGTCTACATCCGCCACTCACACATCATTGCTCATGTTCCAAATACTCCTGTGAAAAGTATCCTCACCCAGGGAGATATCGAGGGAAGAAGAGCCAGATGGATTGTTGTACTGCTGGAGTATGTCATGGTAAAACCCACCAAGTTGGTAAAGGGGCAAGGATTGGAAAAATTAATGACTAAGCCCAAATTGGATTCCTTACAGCTGAATTTTTTGGAAGACTATCCAAATCAAGCAGAAGCGGGACCTCAAGTTAGACCAGAATTTCTGCATCCCCTTGGTATGCTAACATTATTTATACATTGCAAAATTTATAGGCTCCTACAGGGCTAAGCAAAACCAGGGCCTAGTCTGTGAAGTTGAAAGATGCCAAATTTTGTATCATGAATCGGTTTTTATATTGGAAAGATCCAAGAGGCATGTTGCTGAACTGTTTACTAGAGGATGAAGCTCAACACACAAAGAAAGAATTCCACAAAGGAGATTGTGGTGGACACCATTCCTGGAAAGTGACAGTTAACAAAATTTTAAGAGTTGGGTTCTACTGGCCTACCATGTTTGCTGATGTGTATAAGGAGACTGTTACCTGTCATCAGTGCCAAATTTTTTCAGGAAAAAGAAAATTTGTCTCACTTCCCCTTCATCCCATCATAATAGAAGCTCCTTTCCAGCAATGGGGGCTAGATTTCATCGGAGAAATACACCCTAAATCCTCTGGCCAACATAGATGGATTTTAATAGCTACAGACTACTTTACCAAGTGGATTGAAGCCATCCCCACAAAGAATGAAACTGAGACAGTAATCATGGATTTCTGAGAGGACAACATCCTATCTAGATTTGGGTGTCCCAAGAGGATTGTGACTGACAATGCACCAGCATTTAAGTCTAAAAAGATGATAAAATTTTGTCACAAGTACCATATCAGTTTGAACCATTCCACGGCATACTACCCTCAGGGAAATGGACTAGTAGAGTCCTCAAACAAAATCCTAGTAAGGATCATAAAGAAGTTGTTAAAGGAAAATAAAAGGGCTTGGGACACAAAGTTAAAATATGCTCTTTGGGCCGACAAAATCAGTACCAAGAGGGCCATCGGGATGTCACCTTTTTAACTGGTATATGGGGTTGAGGTGGTTTTTCCAGTATCCTTGGGGTTACCAGTTATGAGGTTGTTGTAGGGGATAGAGGAAGAGCTAAATCACATGCAGAGGAGGGTGAATCAGATAGTGGAGCTAAACAAGTTGAGGAATAGGGCATACGATAAAGTACAGATGCACCAAGAGAAAATGAAAGACACTTTTGAGAGGAAAGTAAAGGAAGAACCATTTCAGGTAAATGATTTGGTCCTGAAGTGGGATTCTCCGAAGGTAGATAAGCACGAAAAATTTGACCAGTTATGGGTAGGGCTGTATGTTATTGCAGCAAACCAAGGGATAAATTCTTTCATCCTATAACATCAGTATGGATCCCCCTGGTCAGGAGG
Source organism: Larix kaempferi (assembly GCA_027924585.1). Classification (NCBI taxonomy): domain Eukaryota; kingdom Viridiplantae; phylum Streptophyta; class Pinopsida; order Pinales; family Pinaceae; genus Larix; species Larix kaempferi. Next base: position 1,826,807 of record BSBM01000914.1, on the reverse strand, counting down.
TCTGGTCAATGAGAGATTTTTGAAGCATTATCTGTCCTAAAAGAGAGGTAACTTTTGTACCATAGCCTGTATATATTTTTTCTTTAATAGTCGTTTTAAAGTTTTGATGGAAAACCTAAGGATTTGAAGCCCGAAGTGAAGGTCCTAAGATCTGGAAGGGTAGCCAAGGTTTTAGTTTTATTTGCATAGCCAACCCAGATTTGCAGTGGTTGCAGTTTTGATTTTTCATCCCAAGGGTTTTTAGTTTCAGAGAGTGAAGCTTTTCCGAATGGATCAGGCACCAATCTACTAGGGGTTCTTTGTTACCTCACAGGGAGGATACCATCCCTGGTTGGAGAAAGTTCTTAGCACCTAACTATCTGCAGCATAAATGTTGAAAATGAAGGGTTAAGGGTTAGAAACATTACCTAGTGGAGGCCATAGGTTCCCTTATTTGTCCATGGTTAGATGCTAAGGTATGAAAATATTGGTGTAGAAGGGGTGAATATGGTGCATCATAAGGAAATTTGCAAAGAAATGTGTTAAAAGACCTTTTAAAGGAACAAATTAACCCTAAGTCCTATAGTACACATATAAATAATGTGAAGGGTTAAGTGCTACATAGGTTAGCATCGTCGATAAGGTGCGGGCATGAGATCAACGACTCCCATTGATTGTCGCATGGCCGAGTTGCAAGGAAGAAAGGGAGTAGGAGGTTGCAATGGGAATTACCGTCGGACAGGTGTCAACTCTAGAAGACGTCGCAAGGAGGAAAAGCGTTTCAAGTGCATGTGATGCCTCGACAGTGGGGACATGGAGCTAGAGATCTACGGCGGAGACCCATCGTTTCAGGGTGGAGAGTTCGGGATAGGTGTGCTTCGCGACCCCATAGGTCTCCTGAGATCAATGGTGTGAGTTGCAGGGAAGGTCAAATCAACTCTGATGCGATGATAAAGGTGCACAGATGATAGATAAGGTGGACCCAGTCGGCGGAAAGTGATAGAGAGGTTAAACGTGTCATTTGTCCCACCGTGGATGCTAAGCAAAATCAGATCAATGGTTCCCGACAATGGATGCGTCGGGGAGTAGCCCGCTGGATAGAGAAAGGATTGGTTGCAACAAATGGGACCCATTCGACAGATGTCAACACCGGGGCCTGTCGCACGACGGAAGGGTGGTATTGGAAACCACTTAGGTGTATGCAACACTACTTTCGTAGACATGTGGTGCCAAATGAACGCTGCAGATTAGCGCAGGAAGAATGATACGATGGTAGAGAAGAGTTGGCTGCCAAATTTACAGTTAAAAAGGAGAGCGGATCTGAAGTTCAAGATCAATACACGGGAGATCGACGGGCGATAGAAGTGGATAGGTGGCGAAGAAGCTCGAAAGATAAAGAAAAAGGGTTTATATATATAAGAGTCAGCGTGGGAAGTTGACATTTGTTCTCGAACCTGTCGAAGTCAGAAGCCTCTCAGCATGTGGGAGACGACGAAGGCGACAAGACCTTTGATAGGGCATGCTCAAGGTTTCTAGTGACAGGTAGGACCTTGTAACTGCCATTCTCTGCAAAAATAGGTATAATCATAAAATGGAAGAGGAACAAGTTTCTACCAGTTCTAGGGTTAAAATTGCTTTAGAGGATAGGGATTTTGATGTATATGACATTGGTGTTTGGCTTCTCGTGCATGAGGTTAAGAATAGGATGAGGACCTTGCTCGAGTAGGGTTTGGATATACCTAGGGTTTTCCAGTCTTCCTTCTTTTTCTTCTTTCCAAACCAGATTATGCCTTTTTTTGAGTTTGTGTCATGGTGTTCGTCGAACTATTAAGAGCCCTAGTGGGTTATCATGGATTCCCAACAGTCAAAAATTGTCTGTACAGTATATGCATCGGTCGTTAGGAGGTCTTTAGGAGTTCCTTAGTCCCAAACTATTGAGTTTGAAGGTTTGTCTGAAGAGTCTGTCATTGCTTTATTTTGTCAAGTTTCCCTCGAAGGTCGGCAAGCATTTTTGGCCACTTGCTTTAAACCTGATGCAGAAGTTGCATAAACCCCTTACCCGTTGGATGTCAACCTTTTTAATGACAATACCAAATTGGTCCTTTCGTTGATTTCCCAGTTTTTAGGTTTAGATATAGACTTGTGGGTCACAGAATTACAGTTAAACTTGTTGTTTAGGATCAGCGATAGTTTGCAAGGAACTGAAAATGCACCAGTACCGTCCCTCAGGTTTGACGATTTTCTAGTAGAAAGGATCCATTCGCAATTGAGCAGTTTTCCCAATACTAGGCTTTTCTGGTATCAAACTCAATTGATGAAAATGGTTATGTACAGCAGTGTAGAGAGTTTACAGTTTTCACCGATGCTCGACACAGATGCTTTGGAAGACAATGTCTTTAACTACTTGAACTATATTTTACCCCCTGTTTATGAAGTCATTTTTGGGAGAGATTACCCAAGGTTTTGCCGGAGATGGAGGCTATGATGTAGGTGAAAGATGAACTGGCAGTTGGAAACTGGTTTCTATTGAAGGACGGTACAATGATTAGACTGTATGTTTTTGTGAAGGAGCCCTATATTTTGCCTCCTTTCTTGACATTGCGAACCTTCGCTCTTGAGCTCATCAAGAAGAAACCGATTCTAGAGGATGAGAAATTTTTGCAATTCAAGAAGGGTATTGATCTAAGATACCCGTGGAAGGTAGGTCCATTCATCATAAAGAGAAAGGAAGCTCTGGCAGAGGTAGAAAGGTTATTGAAGCTTATGGTGTTCAAGAAAGATGTGGCAATTGAATATGATCCTCTACATTTATTTATAAGAGGAGGAAATCATGTAATCTGAGGGATTTTGAACATAAAGAGACAGAAGGATTACTAAAGGAGCGAAATTTGCTTCGCTATGAGCCCGATGTGGAGGAGGTTGTGGATTTGCAAGAGGATGACCTAATTCTGTCCGATTTGATAATGGACATAGATCAGGTTCCAGACACTTCAGAAGGAGGCCAGAAAAGAGATTTAGAAGAAGTTAAAGATGCAGAAACTTAAGAGGGTATCAGAGACAAGCGGCCCAAAGTGGAAGCACAAATTGAGGTAGTTGTTGATGCAACTCAAAATGAGTTGGTGGTTTCTGCAACTAAAGAGGAGTTGATTGTTTCAGCAGCTCATAGAGAATTGGTTGTTTCAATGGATGATGAAAGAGCAGATAAGGAGGGGTTTTCAGTTCTGAAGGTCGAAGTTCAAGAATACCAATTTCAAATGGTAAAGGGAGGTAGTGATGCAGGTATATTTATGTCCAAGGCCGACCTATGTGAGTATTATGGGCAGAACAAACAAACTTCTTCCAAAAATCTTTTTAATCTGATGCCCGCAGTCCGTGGTCTATCGAGTTCTAGGGTTTCCTTTATGACTAGCAGAGACTCGAAAAGCAACACTTTAAACCTGGCGATATGTACAGAGAATAAGGCGACCGAAGTAAGGGTCAATTGGAAGAAAATCCCAGTGCCAGATAAAATCTAGTTTCATAAGTAGATCAAAGAGTGCATATATGATGTTTTCATAGGAGCATCACTGAAAGCCGATAATTTGGAGGTTGCTGTCAAAAAGTTAGAAGGACAATTGAAACAGGAAAGACTAGAAAACAAAGCTTTTCAACAGAAGGTCAAGAAGCTAGAATCCGACCTAGTGGGAAGCGACGGTGGAGGAAAAACCATAAAAAGGCTATTGGTAGAGAAAGATAACCTCATTCTAAAGCTACAAAAAGTGACGAAGATCACAAATATACAGCTAATCCAGGATCCAGAAGAAACAAAGCTGGAGAGAGAAAAGGATGCCTTATCTAAAGAATTGAGTGATTGTAAAGCAAAATTGTTAAAATTTTATGGTAAAGAAGACAATTGGAAAAGGGAGAGAATAAGCTCGGAAAAGTAGCTTGAAGATTTAAAAAATTACTTGTCCAATTTGGACATGCGGCCTTGAAATACGAATCAAAATGGAGATGAAGATAGTGCAAATAGCCTGGTGCAGGCTATGTCCCATGTCAGTTTGAAGGATGTTGATATCAAAGACTTGAAGGAAAAATCCCAGAGGTTGGAAGAGGAGAGCAAGAAAAAGGAAGAAGAAACAAGAACCTTGCAAGAGAAATGCACGACCCTAGGTGAGATTAATAAAAATCTTGCTCATCAATTTATAGGCCAGGCTGCTATGCAAGGATGCAAACATCAGGTGTGGGATTGGATTATTAAAGTAGCTGAAGAGTTTAGGCCATACCTGTAGTTTATGAGAATAAAAGATACAACAATTAGTGATGCTTTCACAAGTTGTGTGGCTATAAGGAAAACTCTAAGCTGAAGGTCCAAGGAGACGGCACAAAACGCTATTACTTTTCTAAATGGATTATTAGAGGAGGAAAGGACAACCTTGGGTATTGGAAACCGGATCACATAAATGGTGGCGGAAAGAAGGGTTCTAGGGAAGCATGCGCAGGTAGAAGGTCTGGAGGCCATGGTCGAGGAAATGAGGAGGCATGCAATAAAGTTCAAAGGATAATTTGGAAAGTTGGTTGAGATGGGGTTACTGGCGTTTTGGGATGGAAATCAAGAGTTGATTTCCCAAACCGCATATAAAAAATTGCTTTGGAACATAAGAATGGAGCATGCCAAATTCCAACGTCTAAGCCATTTACTCACCGAAAAAATTATGATGGAAAAGATCACCAAAGACTTCGAAATCCTGGACAGATTGGTCACTATTGGCGAGAGACTCCCTCCAGTTTCTTATTCCGATCACATCAAGATAATGATCAAGGTGAAGGAAATGGTGGACTATGACCTCCCATCTGCCAAGCTATGGAACACCATAGAAAGATATGGAAAGATGAAATACACACTCAATCCTGCACAGTAGCCGTTAGGATTTTTATTTTTCAAAAGTGTTGCTGTTATTTTTAAAGACTTCTGAGACATTTTTATTTCGAAAGTAATTTGTAATATTTTTTGAGGCAGCTATTGGGAATAGCCAGTTGGTGCAACCCCTTTACTATCTTTTGTTTTTATCTTGACGTTAGTTGTCATTTAGTAAAAGGACTGGTAAATGTGAAAGAAAATAGTTAAGCCTATTAGCTCGTTTTTTATAATAACGAATATGTCTTGATGAGGTGTCATTTTTGTTGTAACTGTTTTCTTGTCCAAATGAGTCGGGCAGGAGGCCCTAGATAGCTATATATGCTATGTAATTGAAAGAAGAAGGGTTGAAAACTTTTTGGATTATTGTATATTGCTCTGTGTAATACCTTTTGAGTTATCTTGAATAAAGTTGATAAAGATGAGCAGGTGTTTTTATCAGGGACTCCTGTGTTATTGGTCTTCCAGTCTGTTCTTTCTCTCTCCCATGTGAATTGTGTTTCTTTCTTTGTCAATCCATTTTGTAATTGCTTATTCATGTTTGGTTTAGTGTAGTATTTGAATGGAATTCATAGAAATTATGCTCTGTTCAAATCATACCAAGCATTCCACTACTATTTTTTGCTAAAGTCAATATAGAATTCATGTTCCCATGCTTTATATTGATGGACTATTCATTTCTCTTCCAAATCACCAACTAAAAGCTTTTTGACTGTGAGTTGGTGGCTATCTTGCCCTTATATGAATGTATCTGCAAATTATTTGTCAATGATGTTCATGTTTTGTTTAAAGTGACTCCATTGGCCCAATAGAAATCCATGTTGTTTTCCAACCAACAATCTATAAAAATATGTCCCAACATAAGTCTGACCTTCTATGTATGTTTTAATTGGATATCTCAAGAAATGAATGCTAGTGTATGTTTTCATTGTTGACACCTTTGATTATTTCCAGTTTTTCATATGTTTGTAAAGAGAGCCCTCTCTGACTCCGCTAGGTCATTAGCATAAGTCTTAAGTGGTTAGTGGTTACCCCAACTTTCCCTCTCACACAACCTAGGGGGTATGATTTGGGTGTTAACAATGTGATGTTTACATAAAATTTTAAGAACCTTCCATAAATTTGTATCTATATAATTGGGTGAATCCTCTTGGTAAGTATGAAAATTCGAAGGTTAATTTATATATACATATATGTATGCGAATGTTTAATTGAACTATAAATATTTCTAAAATCCTAGCGAATCTTTCACTACATTATAAAGTATTTGTAAAATTTTGATGAATCTTTCACTGAATTATAAAGTATTCGAAAGTCTTAACAAATATTTTAATAAAGTATAAGACCATATGTAATAGGAAATTAATTTTATAGAATTACACAATACTCATTTTCTATGTTTGGAAAGAAAAACATAATTTACCCCTCTTATAGACAACATTTCAAGCATTAGACGTTGTCTTTGTTAGAGTTTTTACTATACACTTTTGAATCCTTCTATCAAATTTGATTGTATTCACCGAAAAATTCCTATATGTAGTGAACTTGAACTCCACTTCTCTCAAGATTGGGAGGGATTAATGTTCACTCACTTATTTCAATTTTGGATTTTTCATTATTGATTCATTGATTAAGAAAGTACTATTTGACATCATTATAGGATGTACTTGAATAGGCACTTATAAGGTTCTATCCATCAATAACCCAAAAATTATAGTATTTTGACAAGTGCTTTCTCATGAAGAATAATGACTCTCTTCCATCTCACCCCATGTGGGAAAAATTCATTATCGATTCCTTGATTATGAAAGTAATCTTTGAGTGCATCATAGAATGTCCCTCAATACAAGGTTAAATATTCTATCCATCAATAACCATCTCTATAAATCAATAATAGTTTTTTATTTATTGAATATCTACATCTCATTCTTCATGCTTGGCTTTATTCAACTATGTTGTTCTATTAAGTGGATAAATATTTCAAGCTAAAAGTTATGATTATGGCCAATACATATATTGAAATTTTGTATTCTAGAATTATGTATGTCTATGAGGGTCAATTATTTCATATGATTTTTGTGAGCTATTAATACAAAACCATACGAGTTAGGGATGAAATACCAAATGAATTATGAAAGAGGGATCCTCTATTCGATGAATATTTGAACATGTAGAAAAATGATGGGGGAACATGCCATTGTATGTTTAAAAAAAATCACTATTTTCAATATTGACCATTTTAACAAAACAATGAGCATGCTTACCAAATATGGTGGAAGTTTGTGGTCCTATAAGGGAATATATAAGCACTTAAAGCATCATTTGGAGCCAAAATATATGTAATGATACACCAAAAGTGATCGAGTCAACTAGAGAAAAGATTAATTAAAGGGCATGTGGTTAACAAACAATTTAAATGGAAAATGATAATATCATTAAAAAAATAATTGATTTACTAAGGTTAGATGCCACTATGTTTGTGGATGGGTAGAATGGATTTGTCATATAACTTAATGGAATATGCTAAAACTTCTATGGTATAAGAACATGGAAAACTATTAACTAAAGTAGATATCAAACAAACTGCTAATCCATCTTTGTAGGACATGTTGGAATAAGTTGTCCTTGATGTCAAATAGGGTGTCATTGATGTCAAAAGGGTGAAGCCTTGAAGCCCATAGAGAAGACCCTAATGATCCTAAGGTATCCCTTGAAGAAGAATCCTTGTCACAAGTGTACATAACTCCAATGTGGTCCCCTTATGGCATAGCAGTTGCGCATGGCCCTCACAGGAAGACACTTTGAGTTTACACAAGTGGTACAAATCCCCTAGAGAATCCCCTATTGATAATGATGATGCAGAGTGAAAAGGATTCCCTAAAGTGTCTAGAAGAAGTGTGAAGAATTTCCTAAAGAAATGATGTTTGGTCACATGAACATGATGATGGGCCACGTGGCCATTGTGGTGGGTCACATGACCATGATCATAAGAAGTGTAAGGAAGTCCCTAAAGGTGTCCATAAGCAATGTCGGTAATAAATGTGAAGAAATTGATAAAATAGTAATGTTGGGTCAACATGACCATGTGGTTGAGGTCACATAACCCATGTTGAAGAAGGCCCTAGAGAGCCCCTATGGTTGGTGTAAATCATATTGGGATGAAGTGTGAAAGATATCCCAAAATCATGATGATGGGTTCACATAATCCTGAAAGTAGTGGTGTTGGGTCCACATGATTAGAAGGATTGGTCCATATGACCATGATAAGTATCCCCTGAAGTAATATGGATTTTTCCTCAAGCAAATGTTGAAATAAAATGTGAAGAAACCCCTAAAAAATAGTGTTTGGTCCACTTGCCCATAATTTTGGGGTTACATGTCCAATGGAGGAGAAGGCCCTAAAGAGTCCCCAAATTTGGTTCGAAACAAGTTGGTATGAATCTTGAAATAACCCCAAAATAATGAAATAAGGCCAAGGTTGAGTAGTTCTAACCGACGTGTAGTGCAAAGGATTCTTGGTGGGGGCTCTAGGTGTTTGGACTCCACGAGAAGCTCACGAGCCCGGAGCCCGGGATGACCTGTCAAGCGCCAAATCCTTTTGGAAAACATGGCATTGACGTGGCATCGATATCGGCAGTGACATGGCATCAAACGTGGATTCTTCGCACAAGATTCTGGCTTGATGGCATATTATGTTTTAAAACATGGTCAAACTTTGGAAACACGTCATTATATATATATATATATATATATATATATATGTGGTGGCATGTCTTATTATGTGGTTTATATATAGTTTGTGCTGGCATATTTGTTGTGATATGGTTTATGCATTGGTTGGTATATGGTATCCATGTTTGATATGGTTGGCGCTTGTCATGGTATATGGTTGTTGTATGGTCCATGTTTAATGTGGTATGGTTATACTATGGTCCACGTTATAACATATGTTGTATGGTGTTAACATATGGTTATAGTTTGGCGCTTGGTTTTTAACATATGGATTACAAGTTAGATACCATGGGGGTGAAGCTTGGGGTCAAGGGATATGCCCTTGGCCTAACAAAGGTCTTGGGTTCGATTCCCATAGCTTCAAAAAACCACATTTTTCACCATTTTTTAACCATTTTTAACCATTTTATCCATTTTTTAACCTTCCTCGTCGAAAATCCAAATGCTGACAACTTATTCATCTAGAGTTCGTTTCGCATGAAACAGGTGTCAACGAAAATTTGTCGAAGATGTCTTTACCACTGTAACCTTGGAACTGATGTTTGAAGACTTTAAACTTGATCAACAATGAGATGATCCTCCTGGATCATGCACACCAGAGACTTCTTTCAACATGATAATAGTTTTGTTGAAATTGGCAGGATGATAAAATCACTAAAGTTAATAAAACCTGCAAAAAAAATGAATTATTAGATCTTCACACAAACTAATCCTCAGTGTTTAATAAGTATCATAACCACTAGTGGTCCCTCATTAATGACTACACTATATTACATTCATATAATTCTAACTACCTAGTGGACCTTATTTCATAACTAACAATGAACATAGTAAACCTTGTCCACATTACATTAATTGGCCACACATATTATGTGGCATTTCTAGCATTAAATCTAATGGACCCTTAATCCCTTATTACATCACTGGGGGGATCCCACCATTTTTTCCCCCTTAAAAAAGTGTTACCATCGATAGTTACACCTATGAGGTACATCCATAATCTTGGTTCCCATATACAAGTGCTACCCTCAATGCTTTCAATGAAGAATTCCATTAGGTTCATTCATTACCCAGGTTCACATGTATGGGTGTTCATGCCACCTCCCAAGTACTAGTGACACTTGAAATTAAAGAACCGTTTAGTGCTTTACAAAAAATGCACACAAAGGTCATATGTTTCCAAATATCATTCCATAAAGATGCTCAAAAAATCCATAGAAAAAATGTCATCCACATAACTGCAAAAGGTTAGTTGTGGATATGGATGAAACACTACCTCTAGAGAAGATTCAAAATGAAAAAATTTATTTGCAACCTACTCATGAGTTTCCTCAATGATTGCTTCTTCATATAGGGGAGTAGGTTCAAAAAAGAGAAGTTGAAAATAGTTTACTTCACATAATTGGAACGTGACCTTAATCATAACAACTATTAAGTGTGTCAAGTAGTATTGTGTGATAAATATACAGTTGTCAGTCAATTTATATGCATAAACTCTGTTATATTTAAGAACCCATTTGTGGGGGGTTCTTAAAATCATCCCTGGTGATGATGATGGACACGATGATGATGATGATGATGATCATCATCATCATCGACATCGTCATCGTCATCATCATCCTCGTCACCATATTCATCATCATCATCATCGTCATCCATCATCCTCATCCTCATCCTCATCATCCTCATCATCCTCCTCCTTCTCCTCATCATCCTCACTGTCATCGTCATTAGCATCATCATCATCATCACCACCACCACCACCATCATCATCATCATCGACATCATCATCGTCATCATCATCATCATCGACATCATAATCATCATCATCATCATCATCATCATCGTATAATCATCATCATCATCATTATCAAAGGGGTATGTTCAAATCCAATGCGATGCCACATCATTGGATTTGAACATACCCCTTTGATAATGATGAAAGTTACTTTTAGCATTCTATCCATATCAACATGCCATGTATATAAATCTGCCACCCAGATCAAGGAATGATAAACAAATCAATGAGCTAGCATGTAAATAACATATAAACCAAATGAGAATAACTTATAAACCCCTTCGACCTAATCCCATTACCCTTAATCAGTAAGCCATCTAAACCCTTAAGTTTAATGAAACATAATAAAACCCTATTTCTAATAAATCATTGCCCCTAACCTTAGCAATATTAACACCCAAACTTTTGAGCTTATAGGTTTTCGAATAAGTCATGAATCATGCTACAAATCACTACCATGAAACAACTAAGCAAAAGTATGGATAGAACCAAGCCTTAACTTCTCTACAAACTAGATGCATAGGTTGACATTGAGGATCAAATCCAAGTGGGAAGGAATTCCACTATACTTGGGAATTGTTTCTTCTTGCTATGATTGTATGGAAGCCACACATGAAGATATTAGAACACTGATGTGATTGCATATTTTCCTACACCAAAGTTCAACATTTGGCAGTTCAATATTGACAAGCAAAATAAGAAAGAAACAAACCAGGCATTCCTACGATGGTACACTTAGATGATACATGAAACTATTGATTCTTTCTAGATTTGTTTTATTGTGGATAAGTATGACACTTGTATTGCTTTCAAAGTTGATGTACATCATGTTTATCTAACACCCCATGCAGATCTTCAAGTTCTAGCAGAGGTGTTACCATTTTGTGTAACAGAGAAGGATATTTAGGATGCAATTGCAGAGTGGTCCGAGGAGATGTGAACGAAATTCGATGATGCAAACATCAAGATTACTAGATCCACCCAGATAAATTCCAAGAGAGACCAAGAACCAGTGGGGGGACCCCAATATATCACTCTCAAACATTCCCAAAGCCATGAAAGTTGAAGAGGAAGCACTCCCAAAATGAGAAGTCAAATACAAAAAAATGGCAAGCGCCTTAAGACAACCCCTACAACATAGAAGTTTCAGGATATTGTGAGTGTATCAAAGTATAAAATTGAGCCTCAAGATATTGTATAGCATGATTCTTCCCAATAGTTAGATGAATTGTGATTTTCCTTATAACTAAGCATTGTTCCATCAATACACCATGCACCTCCAAGCACGTTGAGTAGTTCGGTACCAGGAACATCTCATCCATTCTTAGAAGCTAGTATTGTATGGGAGACTAGCCATGGTGATAGGGTTGGAGGGAAGGTTCTTCGAATCAATCCTATGGTTCTTATCACACATGATGGTGACAATGCTCTAAAACTACCATACATCTAAATTGATCTTACGAAGGTACCCTCCAATGATCATAATCCTTACATGGTTGAGATTATGACCAAGGTTGAAGAGTAGCGTTGTGCACAAGGAATATCGTTACTAGAAGCTCAACATAGGAACACAATAGGAATAGGTAATAAATGTATTTTCTACAATGAGTTTACATGAAAAATATAATGTCAATGCTTTGTTATACAAACATAAGGTGAGACTAGTTGTAAAAGATTTTTCTTAGCGAAATAGAGTGGATTATGAGGGAACATTTAGTCCAACAAAGTGTTTTTTCACAGTGAGATTAGTGTTACCCATGACAATATAAGTTGGATGTAATATTATGAAATAATTCTAATTTTTTCATTAATGATGGTTTAGAGGAGGAAGTGTTTATGTATTATCCATAGGCATTTTACGTAACATAAGGAACATATTTTGTTTAGGGTGATAAAATATTTTTACAATTTGAAACAAGATCGAAGACCTTGGTATAAAAAAAATGGCACACATATTATAGGAAGAAAAAAACTTCTAATCCAAATATTGACGTGAGACTAAACTATATATAATTGGTGATTTTAGTGGTTATGTATATCCAATATTAATCAATGGGTCAAGGTGCTCAGTATCAGGATGACCTTATTTTGTCAATGATTTATTATATTAAATATTTCATTAGTATCACATTAATGTTAATGCTAATGTTACTTTAATATGATGTATAATCAATGTGACTTTATTATTATTATGTTATAAAAATTCTTCCTCCTTTCTCCAATGTGCACTAAGACCTTATGAGATTACACACAAGTTGATAGCAAATAAAAAGGGAAATTCAAATCCTATCCATGAATTAGAGAAATGATGAGGGCATTTGTTGACCTTGTGTGAGATGCTCAAGCCGCATTCGAGAAGCCAATAGTAAAGCCTGATCAGAGCAAGTCATAGACACCTCTATGAGAAGTAGATCCATCGTCATATGAAGCCACCATTCATTGTGACCCTCTGAGGAGTAGAATGCGAGGAGTAGACCCACATTCTCTTTCGGCTGAGGACTGCGAGGAGTAGAAACACATTTTCTTTCGGATTTGGTATACAAAGAGCATAGTGCCACGAGGGGTAGACTTGGAGATATTTCCTGAGAACACACATTCTCTGGTATACCAAAAGCACAGTGCCACAAGGAGAAAATACCCTGTGAGGAGCACAGGGATTTGATAGAGTTGGTCGTGGAGAGCACACTGCGAGGAGAAAAGACCATAAGGGATTTATAGAGAAGATTGTGAGGATACTAAAAGAGACATAAAAGAGGCATGATGTCTTCGGTAAGCCATACCATCTTCCTCTATTTGGAATTCTTTTCCATAAAAACATGATTTGGTTTTCTTCTATGAATTGGAAATCTAGGTTTGAATTTATCTTGGATTTGGTGGTTTTCTTCATTATACAAATTACTCTATCTGAGCCTAATTGTTTTGTGACATCTAAGGGTATTAGTGAGTGAGAGGCATTAGAATCATATGTACATGCAGATATTCAAGTTCAAGGGTAATATAAAATGGTGGGGTAATATGATCAATCCCCGGGTAGGTTTCTTAATACTACTTTTGGAGAGTCATCTTAGAGGTTTATCAGGTGAGCTTGCACAGGGGTTTTGTGACTTAGGATCATCAAATTGGATATTTGATGGGATGACCTATATTGGGTTGGTTGAGGCCTAGGATCCTATATTTGAAGATGTTATTTAAAACATAGGAAGGTCAAAACCTGTTTTTATCAACAAGATACCTCAACAATTCAAAAAGAGGCATGGGAATTTTAATTTTACTCAACTCATACCTAATATCAAAGGACAAAAGAGGAGGAAGACTAGTTTCGGCCATTTTGGCAATATGTGTGGACTTCATGAAAATGAAATTGTGTTTTGCATGCACCTTATTTTGATATGTTGCTTTCAATTAAACTCTAATGGGGATTGTTGGTTTCTTGAAATTGGTTTCCTTAATCCTTTGTTCTTTCCTAACTAGAAAAATTTGGGCCTCTCCCATTTGTTATTACCAAGTTGCTTAATGGAATTCTTCTCTCCTATAATTAGAAAAGTTTGGTCTAGGCCCTAGGTGATAATTCCTCCTTGCCTCTACCATTATATCGTTTGTTACCATTTGGAGTTTAGTATGAGAGAGGATGAAGGGGTCATCCTCCCTATGGGAAATTTCTTCTTCGTGGGGAGGATTTTATTCTCTAGTCATCAATAAACTTTTAGATACTAGATGGCCATAGCTAGGATCTTCAATCTCATTGTATCATAGGTGGAACAACAAATTTGGTTCTAAAGTTGCATCAAGCAACTTTTCATCTCTTAGATCATAATGAGAAGGAAAAGATTCCATTATGTTTACTTATGTGCTGCAATACTAGGGTAAATTTGCATTTCTTTCCTTAACTCTCTTTGAGGTGTAAGGGGGGCATTCTAAACTAGGATTTACCTTTGATACATGAATTTTCTCTAGAAGTTTGTTCCACAATAGAATTGGTAGACTATCCTTTCTTCACCATGGTAAGAGCATTGGTCATAGACTTGAGGAACTTATGACCTCTTCAAGTGTCACGAGGTCTTGTCGAGAGGAGGAAACCTCAAGCTCCTTGCCCCTCCTTCTCTCAACACATTCTCTCCTATTAGGGGGATCCAATCTAATATCCAATTAAATTCTTAAACCTTTCATGTTTCTCTCCAAGTCTTCTCCATAATTAAATAGGGTCTCTAGGTCAGGGAATCATCATTCTCTTAAATGGAAAGCAAAGTTACACTTAAAAGAGGTACCATATGATACTATAGTAGAATGTTTTGAGGGCTTAGTTGCATCAAGAATGCAGGGGTACAATTTTCATAACCTACTTGTGAATTATTGAACATGTTTACCATTAATCCTTTTTAGAGTGTTCAACTCAGTTACATAGTATATGTTGTATTTATTGATAACACATTTCTTCATAAATTTCTCGATGAACTACCACTAATAAGTTATGAAATTTTGGGTAGATTCATAAACCATTTCCTTGCTTCCCCTTCCAAATAATGGGAAAACGTTGTATCCCTTGGTGGAGAAGTTATCCATGCAATCTTGGAAATTTGTAAGATGGTCTTCTACAATCAAGTAATTCTCACCATTAAAATTAGGTAGAACTTTTAAATATCAATCTAGTAAGTGTCCCATTAGATTTGTAGAGGGTGAAACCAAAGGTTTAAACCTAGTAGCTAACCCAGTAGCTAACCAATTATTTTGGTAGCTACTTTCTTGTCTATGTCCTCCACTCTATTTCTATTTTATTTTTAGTGCAACATCTTCAATGAGCTCTGCACATCTCAGAGGATTTGTTTTATGATGTTGGAAAGGGGAATTATAGGAGCCTAAAATGCACACTATCATATTTGACAATACAAGCCTCTATAATGAAAAAAAACAGTCTCTGCAGTAGCTACTGTGATACAATTTAAACAGTACAAGGTGTAGGTATAAGTCTTTGCAAATAGCTTATAGTATAGTGCTTTCTCAGTACAATAATGATTTTGGAATTAAAGCTTTCTATGACAGCAGATGCAAGTCATGTCAGCTCACAAAAATGAGGTAAAAAACTAAAAATCCAACGATATGTGGGGAGAGGATTATAATAAGGGTGCGTCCTACTCCACATGGAAAAGGAAAACCCTTCAAAAACACTAGATCACTCCTCTGACAACAATATGACTCATTTGAAAGTGGACTAGCCCTTCCATTTGTCATCACAATGATGGATGTTGTCTTCGAGTGGAGTAATGTTGCTTCTTTGTGCTACTACAGGTCTGCTCAAGGCTCCAAATGATGACCTTTCAAGGCTCTTTGACTGTTGTTTCAAATTTTTGGCACAATTTTTACTTCAAAGACTAAATAATATATGTATAACTATATTGTTGTTTGAGGGAACACAATACACCCAGACTATCCTAAACAACACGCAATTGAGAATTCAAGTATCTTACCACTACTGCCTATGCCCATAAATGAAATTTAACATTCAAATTTGGCCCAAAACTCACCAAAGATAATTTTCTATTGTTGTTCATAACTTTTAGGGCTTCAACATGGTTATAATGGAGGTATTAGTGCTCAAGTTTGATAAATGACCTTCTTTATCACTGTTTTAATAGTTGAGATATTCCCAGATCTCAACGTCATTATTTTTTAGCTTCAAAACATGCCTAGATTGAAAGTTGAGGCTGTTTGAGGGCTAAGAAATGCCCAAAATTACCTCTTAGGGGGGCCTATTGATGGTGGAAATTGTGCCCAGAAACTCCCAAAAAACAAGCAAACTTTGACATACTACTTCCTTTGTTGCTTTTCATACTCAACAATTGAATTACCCAACATGCTTCAAACATCCATATGCTCCATGAAGTTATGAACATCCATCTACAACATCATTGTTAGGGCATCATCAAAGTACTAAGGAATGAACCAACAAAACATCATCATGGCATGTCACCCCCTCAAGAGTGATCAAAATCACAAGTGGGCACCCATACAAAATGGGGGTTAACAATAGGCTTCAATTACGGGATGTATGCTTGATCTTGGAAAGGAGAGCATACAAGAACCCCAAAATATTTGCAAGTAACTTGTGGGCTTTGACCATCAAAAGCAAGGAAATCATCACACATCACATCATTTTTTTTCTTTACAACAACACATCAAATGCTCATGCAAGAGCTTATTCATCCTACCTACCTACTCCAAGCATGATGGAACGAGCATGTCAAGTAAAATCATACAATCAAAGAAGCCACCTTAGCATATCATCCATGCTAGAGATTCTCCCTTCGTCTTTGGAAATAGACCAAGACAAGACAACATCACTAATGAGCTGAGTACATGTAATTATTTTCATGGAAATAGGGCTTAAAAGATACATAAAATCATGAACAAAGATGTCTCCAATTTCTTGCCACATAAGATCATGAACAAAGATGTCTTCAAACCCTTTCCAAGCAGAAGAACTCTTTTCACAAGGTCATTCTATCCAATAATGGATAGGGCTTCAGTACCCACCTTCTTCAGCACATAACATCTCTTCAAAACATGTTTGCTTCCCCAAACCATCTTCAAAACCTATAGAACCTTGAAATATATGGCTGGAAAAGATGCCTCAAATCTTCCCTAGGAGAAGGAAAAATTTGTTGCTCCATATCTGCCATAGGAAAGGGAAAATCCCATTGTTTTGGACCTGCATTAAAGCATTCTTGTTACTGTTCCAAACCTGAAACAATCCCTAAGACAAATGGATGAAAATAATGGCCCAAATTCACCCTAGGAGAGGGTAAATCAAGTAGTCCAAAATCTACATCATAAATCTCCTTATGCAACCCTATTTCATTATCATGAGTGAGAAAGGATGGATGAAAGTGATCATAAGAGATTTCTCACCCATATCATGATCAAAATGATGAAAATGTATATCATCATATCCATGGCCACCATCTTCATTATAATAAAAAAGATCCTCAATTCTATCATCCTCAAAATGTTTGTCTTCAAGATAAAGACGAAAAGGAGAGCTCATCAACTCCTCATCACCATGAGGAGAACAAGGAGATGCATCCATACCATCATCAGCTAGGTCTTCAATATGATGTTCTATGGACAAGTGAAGTGGCTATTCAATAAGGACTTGTGCAAACTAGACCTAAATATGATGTATGGATTTACAACAACTTTCCAATAGTGTATCATATGTGCAGTTTTGATCCGCGATTGTTGAGAATGTGGATTTTCAAGTTCATGGCTCTTTTTGAGGGAGTAGTTTGGTGATAGAGGTTCAGGGTTCAAAAATTGTTCTTGAAAAGCTCTAAATTAGAAAATTAGTAATTTCATGTTGTATCTAACTCCAACACCTTTTTTTATGATACCTCATTGGCCCCATTCCAAAATTGTATGACCTAGTTATAGCCATCTGAAAGATCTATATGCATTACCAGGGAAAATAAACTTGCATGATTGTGTTTCAAGTATTGAAACCATGCTTGCTAGAAACCATGAGCCATGAATGATGTTTTCGGTATTGAAAATTCATTTACAACACGTTCTATCATTTCAATGATAGTAGGTATACCACCAAATAGGTACTTGTCAGATCTATCTTCATCAAGTGAGGAAGATAGACTAGAAGAGGTTGAAAGCGAGACGTCTAATACAAGATCTAATAGGTCAAGATCAATTAGAGGTGAAAAGGTAAGGATAAAATTGTGTAGATGCATGGAACTTTTTGTTTCTGAAGGAGGATCATGTGGTTATGATAACGAGTGCATAGGTGACATTGATTTTCCCCTGAGGTATAGACATATTTTCAAACGATGGCTACCCAAAGAGCTACCCCAAGTGGACACAGATTTCTTCCTCAATGGAAGGACTTATCGCATTGCTCCATCCTCTTTACATGGACTGGGGATATTTTCCATGGATGGCATAAATGTGTCATATGGAACTGAAACTGAATTGATGGAGTATGTCAGTCCATGCTACAAATACAATGACTGGTTGTTGTTGGTCCGATATACGTGAAGTATCCGGAGATACGGAGTGACAACAAATTATTTTCAACTACTGGACAACAGTCTAAACAAAGGAGAAATTGTGTATATTGATGGAAGGCCAAAAGCTTCAGGAAATGTTGCAAGGTTTATAAATAGCACACGACCAGGGTCAACACATAAGCTACCCAATTTCCTATTTCAGGGGCGTGAAGGAAATCGTGTATTTGTATGTGCAACAAAATCAATAGTTGCAGGTGAAGAGTTGTTGATCGATTACAGTTTGAATCGAACAGAAGTGGGGGTTGCTATTATGGGGGTAAGCTTCTTATACAACATTTAACTCAACCTTTGATCGATGACTTGTAATTTTTCTCTTGCATCAAGTTTATTTATGTCATGCTTTTTATAATATACACATTGTTAATTATATGTCATGCTTTTCATTAATCACGTTTAAGAGACATTGTTATATATGTAATTTTCATTTTTAATATGTCTTAATTCTTATATTGTGGTAGGGTGATCATGGCCATATGCCACAAGCTGGCCATGGAAAGTCACCAATGGTGACAGATGAGGTAAATGTTAGTTCAACAGTACCTAATAGCATCAATGTAATAGTAACCACAACTCATGATTATATTACATATGTTAACATTTGACATTTTTTTTTATATTAAGCTCAATATTTCAATATGATATCATTCTTATTGTATTGTGGCAGGGGGTCGGTACTATGAGCACACCTAGAGCTTCTGCACAGGTAACGTTGACTCTCATAGTACCAGTAAAGTTTTTTTTTATATTAATCAAGTTTATTATACATGGTTCAATTTTTAGTTATCGATATTAATATGTCTTGCTTATTGTATTGTGGCAGGGTGACTGTGGGAAGGCACCAATGTCGTCGCATCAGGTAAATGATAGCGTAATAGTACTTAAACATGATTATAGTACTTTGTTTGTTATTTTATGCATTATATATTTTTTACGTGATTTTTTTATTGACGTTGGTAGAGCACACCACATCAAGGTGATGAAGTAGAGATACGTTATTCAATCGACCCAATGGTTATTGTGAAAATGGCTTTGAATAAGTGCAATGACGACCTTCTTGAATTGATTTTAATCAATCCAATGACTGAAGAAATAAAAGCAAAAATTAATGAATTGAGGAGAAAGATAAAAAAATATGCGGTGAGTGGCATCTTTGAAAGTTTTTATGAACTACATATATTCATTTATGTTATTTTAGTTCTCTTTTTTTTATATGTTCTAATCAATTGAAGGTGTATTCCTTAGAGTTTTTTGGAGCCAAAACCCATGTGTCAAGAATAGACTACAGAGGGCGGTATAGTTAGTAGCAATGCTTCAACAATTCGTAAATCTACCATACCAACGAGGCTATTTTCCACTCCTACACAACAGCGCACTGTAGATTTCACGCTCTCAAAGGATGTTGGAGGTGAAGATGGCCCTTCAAACACCACTACTAACATGATGATAGAGAGGATGGTGGCACCGATTGTTATAGTTTCTATCCTGGCTCAATGTGTGTGGTTAGCAAGGGATCATTTCGCGTTAGCTTCTTGGTGGACAATGTCTGTATTCCAATCAAGATACCGAAGATTGGAGGTATTATTTAATTTATTATGTGTTTTTTATTCATGTAATTCAAAGCCACATAACTCAACCTAGTTTTCATTAATGATCATATTTTTTTGCAGGAAATAATGTCTTTTATAAGAACCTGCATGAAAAAGCGTTAGATATTTTTGGGCCCACCATTTGTACACGGTGGAATGCCCAAAAATACAAATTGAAAGATGATTTGATGAACCACATGGTTAGCTTGTTTGGTGAAACCTTCAACAAAAAAGGTGTCACCGTAGAAGTTGGCTTAAATTTGAAATATGTTAGGGCAGATTATAGGGACAGTCTACAAATTAACCACAAGTATGAGCGTCCTTTGATGGTTCCAGAGAAGGGGTGGAAGGCGGTCATGGAGGATGCAAAGGAGTAGGTAGTGTTAAAACAAGGAAAGACTAAGCCAATCGGTTCAAGAAGGTATGGAACATATCATATTTTTTTTTAACTTTTAAATATATTTAAGTTGCAATATCTAATGTATTTGCAACCTTTCATAGGCTCCCCAACACATCTAAAGAAACAAAGGAAAGAATGGAAAAATATGGGCAGCACAAACTGGGCCCGGGTGGATATCAGAAGCTAATGGCACGAATTGTAAGAATCATTTGATCATTATCTGTAGCCAACAATTAGTTGAACAATTAATTGATTTTTCTAACAAGCACTTTACATGGTGTTATGCATTGCAGGGAAATGCTTTTTTTTATGAAGCCACTGAGGAAGACTTGAAGCTCGACTTCAAGTACAGTTTTCAACATGTGTTGGAACATTGAAAAAGATTGGGGAAAACCCCAGTTTCCCCATTGATTCACTCTAAGGTAAATAAAATCAATAAGGACATCATTAAAATGAACTTGCGTAATATATCCATGAATGATTACATAGAAAAATGAATGTATTTTTTTGTTTTCAGGGTGAGGCCTACAAAAGAAGCGAGGGTAGCGGTATCGAACCGGTACCACAAGATGGTGGTGAGATGCCTAGCCATTTAGGTATGTATGGTATAAAACAAATGTATTTAATATGATTTTAAATACATAATTGATGAAGTTTACTAATTAATATTTTTCTATGAATGGCAGACCATGTACCTTCTCATGCTTAGTCAGGAGAGGAACAAATGGCAAAGCCATTAAACACTCCAATTGACTCGGCTAGTCATACAACAGGTAAAGATCATTGTAATGAAATTGAAAATAATGAAAAACATATATCAATAATAACTTTGCACTTATATCTATACAACTGTCTTGTTTTTTGCAGATGATGCCCCTGTCCATCCACCTCCACCCCCTCCTAATCAATGTACCAGAAGTACGGTGCAGGAGTCATTATCCACACAATCAATGGAAAAAGAGGGCACAACAACTACAACGGGGCAAGACACCGAAGATGAAGTCCACCTCTTACAATTTATGAGAAAAAGACCAAAACATAAAAAAATGTAGTTGTAAACATTTAAGATTTGTATTTGACTGAGTGAAGCCATGAACTCTTTCTAGTTTTGTAACAAGTTTATTGATCTAGTCGTTTCATGGTGATATTTTGGAATTGAAGTTTCACATCTATATGTTATTGCTCAGATCATATGTATGAATATGTGTGATCTCTTTAGATGACTATGGTTATCCTAAGGGTACTGGCAACCCCTTCCTAAGTTAACCTAAGGAATAGGAGATAACCATATTGTTTATAATTGGTTTAATGCTATTAATGCTTTTGTTTTCAGTACTTTAATGATTTATGTAGCTCTATGTTTGATAGTACTATTCTGATTAGAACAATTAATATAACTATGTTTGTTCTTTTTGAAATTTATATGCAAAATGTTTGTTCACTTTGTTGCATAGCTTATTATTGAATATGTGTGACATCTTCCGAGGAATATGGTTATCGTCAATGAGTTGGCCACCCCTTCTTGATTTAACCTGAGGAAGATGATACGACCACATGACCTTCCTTTTCCTAGGATGATGATTATGAGCTTCCTCTCATTGCATGAGACACATGAGACCTATGACCACATATAGTTGAGAAGGCTGTGTAACCTACCTTTGACAATGACTTGATGTGCATGAGCCTAGTATGACACCGTGTTACCTTATTATGATACGTTGACTTGCATGTTTACTTGTATGTGATGTTTATCCTTGGATGTTTACTTGACTTGCATGTTTAGCCTTGCATGTTTAGCTTTGCATGTTTACTTGAATTGAATGTTTACTTGTATGTGATGTTTAGCCTTGCATTTTTACATTGACTTGCATGTTTACGTTGACTTGAATGCTTACTTGTATGGGATGATCTTTTTTAGGGTTTTTTCCAGTTCAGCGTTCTCTTCTTTTAACCTGTATGTTGGTCTAGTTGAGTCTCATGCAACTAACCGAATGCTAAGAGGTTGAAGTTTGAGGATAAGGGAGGTCTGCCCCAACATCTGAACAAGTTTTCTTTCTCCTTAGTCATTTCAGCATTGCAAATGATAATGTGACATGTCCACAATAATGAATTTGTTTGTCTTCTCGGTGTCAATGGGCATGCTGTAGTTTCCATAATCAAATGCAACTCAAAATAGCAGTGCAATTATCTAATTTTTTTAGTTCCTTATATTGCTAATATGTTTATTTGTATATGATTAACTGACATCTTCATACATTGCAAACTATGCGTGACTTTAATGGATGTGCATTTGTATTGTTTCTAATCTATCTAGCAGTCCCTTTGATGGTTTGACCTATTTATGGTGACACGTTGGACATTAAAAAGATTATATTATCTCATCTTATCTTATCTTATCTTATCTTTCATGGCTTAAAACTTCTATACCCTAATATATGCTTCAGTTGTCTTAAAATCTACAAAAATATCAAGAAGAACTATGTAAATTTATGACCTTGTTTCGTAGACATGAGGTAGCCTTTTACTGTAGTTCAGATGCTTTGTTGTCACTAGCTCCTCAAAGAAGGAATTCGATGACATTGCATTCACATTGCCTGTACTTCATTCAAAATTAATATTTTTGTTCTTGTATTAAATATCAATTTTCTCTTTCTTAATAGACCACCTTTGCTTGGTATGATAAGTAGCTACTATAGTTAAAGTTATGAGCACTTTATGAATTTACATTGTTGTTTTAAAAATCTCATTGGAATATATTTTTCAGCTGGGTGAAGACATCCAAATCCAAACATCAATGATCAGAAGTTTCGATGGGAAGGCATGCTTATAAGTTTGTTGTCTTCCATCAATTAACGTTTAGACAATGAACTAAATACTGAGTTATGAAGTGTTTGAGCCACGAGCATTTATAGATGATTGACAATCTTAGAATTTGGTTGAGTAGTATATGATAACCATTAGTCAATATGCAATTTATGTCTAAAATAAATGATGCACATTACAAACTACATCAATAGTTGTAGCCATAGAGGCCAGACAGATATATTAAGCTCTTTTTGTTTCTGATCATGAGTGTTGACCCAAGTAAATATTGTTTCTGGAGTATCTTGATCTCTTTAGTTATCCAAAGGATTTTCTTGCTCTTGTATGAACCTTAAATGAAATAATATAGTTTGAGGGATTGCATGGCATTCAGTACTTCTGTATCTTAAGTTTTAACCCCTTGCATGAATGGAGAGTAAGATCATGATCCCTTGCACCAAGACTGCTATTTAGGTAAGATCATGACTAAATTATAAATTTAAGTTTGCCATGTGGTTGGAAACTAAATACAATTGCTACCATTTTTTTCAAGTGACAAGCTTGTGGAGTTTTGTACAGGAGTCACTGCTGAAAATTTCAGTGCAGACACAACATTTTGGCAGAAGAAAGTTAGTGAATATTGGAAGCTTATGAATGTGAGTAAATATGATACTGAAATGTAATGCATATGAACTCTTTATATGGTGTATATGCTGCTGCTTTAAGCATAAGACTAGTTTGGGTGATGAATATAATCCCTCCGAGATTGAGGAATACTTTACCTGCTATCTATGACAAAGGCTTGATTGGAAATTTTCATGATTGGTTAGTAACTTTGATTTCATTTTCCAAATAATATTCCAATGATCATTTTAGGTTTTTGTGAATTTATGCATCGGCCTTCTATTATGGGAAATGAAATGCAGATTAATGCTTTAGATTGCACTGTAGGTGTGAGCCATTTTCAACTTATCCACCTACATATGATTTGATTCATGCATTCTTACTCTTCTCACACTACAGAGGTGATGGTAAAGGTTTCCAAATAGAAGACATTATACTCGAGGTGGATCGCATTCTTCACCCACATGTATGCTTTTTCATGCTGCACATTCCTAGTTCTAATTCTTGGCATTAAAGTAATCTTTTGGGAATGGGTATAAGAAATAGGGGTCACCTCCATCATACAAGGAATAAATTCCAAGTCAAATGCTCATATTTCCACATAGCAACCATCAAGCATCTAGAAGCCATCCAAGTGTAAAATTTTTTCCAGAATGTAGGAAAATATCCAAGATAAGTCTCTAGAAGAGGGATGTTTTCATCCAAAAGGAAATCAACATAGCTTCAAAGGCTAGCACTGCAAAGAAGAGGCCCACAACATAATGAGCAAACCCTAGATGCCCTCAAATGGAAAAATATCCAAGGGGATGGCCCCATCTAGAAGGCTCCATTCAAGCTGTCCTCCAAATCACCCAATGCCCATAAGTAACTTCCAATGCACAACAATACTTCTTATGTTCTTAACCTCCAAATCAGCCAATCTTGTTGTTCATCGCTGATTTGATGCATAAATTTGGAGGTTGAAGGTTGCTTTCATGACCAGGTTTTCTCAGATTTGAAGAGTCAAACCTTTTGCTGCTATTCCACATACATAGGCCTATTGAGATTGGAGAAATATGGTTGTTTACATGCCCAGAACTGACCAGAATTCAATATTTAATCCTGTAAGCGGTAGGACAGTCCTTAGAATTGCCCAAATTTCTCAAAAACTAGACCATAAATACATCATATGCATATGTTTAATGCCATGTAATCTCATAACTTAACAAGCTGATATACATATAATAATGAATAGTGAAAGCACAAACACCAAATAAGGAAAGTTACCTTGCTAATCAGTAAATGGATTGGAACTGTCTTGCATTAAATGTCTCGAGAATGGACCATATGTTGTTCCAATTACCTCTTCTGCTCAGCTGGTGCTATTCTGATTTATTACAAAAATATTACTTTGAAGAGATGATGACACAACCTTCTAGTCAACTATGTCTAGTAAAATAACTCTTCCCATCAATGTATACAACCACCAAAATGCAATAGAGTGCTGCCAAGAAATGTAAGTAGATGCCCAACACTGAAGGAAACACTATCTAGAAGCAAGAATAGTTTCTATGAGTGGTTTATGTGTTGAGATATTGTAACTTCAAAGAATATTATATTTGTACTTTATTATTCCGTAGATGTTTCATTCCTCCTTGAAGATCTTATTGTATATCCGGAGATGTTTATTCCTCCGTCGGAATGTGGTAACTTGGGTTATTAGACTTCCCTAGTGGGGGTCGGCCCTGTATATGTTATGTGGGTCAAAGGGTTATTAGACCCACCATGTGGGGGTCGGCCCAGTCAGTTATAATGGGGTATTTAACCTAATGGTTAAATACGAGCCTACATGTACTTGTGTAAAATACATATCAGTGTAGTGTATAAATAGAGGAGGTGTGTTCCTCATTATACACACTCACACACTTGAGGATAGCGCACTTGTGGAGGAGAGGTCTGCTATTGTGGAGGAGGAGATCATGTCTTAGGGTTTAATCTTTGTATTGTTGGTCATCTATATTGAGGAAGCTTTGCTGGGTTTTCTACCCCATGAGGGTTTCCCACGATAAATCTCTGTCTCTTGTGTTTATGCTATGCTTGTTGTTTCTTCAGTGATCCTGTATATGCTATTATTGTGAAATGGAATGTAATGCTTCTATTTTCTGTCTTATCATATTTAATTTTAACATGGTATCAGAGCTAACCTGAAGGAAGGCAAGGTATGGCACTTACGACACTTGCTTTACTTACGACAACTTAAAGGTTAGGGTTTTACATAGAAAAAACCAGTCATCGTGGCACTTTAGCTATAAATCCATTTCTGCGAAGGTTAAGGTTCTGAAAAGTTTACAGGTCGAAGTTAACATCCCCAGGTACCTTGTGTCCAAAGGGAACCCTCAGATTCGTTGTACTTTATGAGTTATCATCAGTACAAGTTAGGGTTTCTGCCTCTTCCAGATCTCAGTCAAAATCAGGTGACCTTGGAAAAAAGGTCATAACTTCGGCTACGAATATCCAAATGAAATTTCGTAAAAAGTGAGAGGTAGTACATAGACTGTACTATCTCAGAAAATGTTTTCAGAGGCCGAAGGTGAACCAGCGACACGTGGAACGCCGTACAAGTTCGCTCTCCTGTTTTATCCCATAAACAGGTCACGTTGCGACACTTGGCATAACTCTCTCTCAGAGAATCCAATTGAGTTCAGAGCTGTCAGGATGGAAAGATAACAGGTCTAGCGATCTCAGGAAAAGTTTTCAGAGGCCGAAGTTCAAACAGCGACACGTGGAATGCCGTACAAGTTCGCTCTCCTGTTTTATCCCATAAACAGGTCACGTTGTGACACTTGGCATAACTCTCTCTTAGAAAATCCAATTGAGGTCAGACCTATCAGGATGGAAAGATGACAGGTCAGGCTACTATAGGAAAAAGGTTTCAGACCCT